>JAOVYW010007650.1:0-14160 GCA_025775045.1 Hiodon tergisus
TGAATACAGTCACAATCCCATATCTCCATCAAATAAATCAAAACCTCATTCCAGAAAAGGAGAGTGAGGGAACTTTTGAAGGCAAGTCAAACTAAATTAAACCACAAAAACCAAGTCAGCATAATTTATTGTTACATACATAACTATTTTTATTTCACAATCAAACGCCAGGTCATTATTGCTTAGTGCAGGGGCTGATTGGAGGAAAGATTCACAAGTTGGGTACTTGTTCCTACCACCACACGTCCAGAAACCGGGGGTCTCCCCTGCTCTCTTACTGAGTACAAATGAAACTGAAAGTAGTGAGTTCTTCTTCACATTATAATACAGAACGTGTTACTTTGATTCCTCAAGATGTGGACTAGGAACACGCTGTGTGGTTTTCGCAGCTGTAAGAAGTGTTTCGTTGCTGTAAGTCAGTGCAGGGTGGGCTCATTCCCTCGCCTCAATTCCTTCTCTGAGTTGCTTATACAACTTAGGCCAGATCAATATCAAAACTCTGGCAACCCACTAATCGCACTTTACATAGCCTTTTCTTTGCAGGAGTGGAAGAAATAATTTACCAAAGAAAACGCTATTAAACTATACTTTATTTAAAGCTTACATGAAACTAGCGGGTTGTCATAGTTTTGATGTGGCCCCAGCCTTATTTTTCTTGCATGCCTCTCTCTGTGTGATGGGCATCGATGGAGTGCAGTTGTGTCAGATAACACGCTGTCTTTCTTAGTCCGACAGCTGGCATTTGCGATTTGTAGCTGCGTTTGCAGAGGAAAGTCGCAGAGAGTTACGCTTTAAATAGGTCTCCTGGCATAGTGCTGAATATGGTAAAAAAGGGAACATGCTAAATGGCAGTATCCGCTACACTGTATCACATTCCTGTCATTGTTTTCAGTGATGCATAGTAAAAGCTTGTTCGCAAGTAAAGAGAAACGAATGCACATTTGATAAGCAGTCCATTTAAAGAGGCAGAAATCACAGCCTGACATACAAAATAAGTTTTTTCTCCAGGAGGTAACCAAAAAAATTGAAAAAGTCAATGTGCAGAATACTGAACATTATTACCTGTTGCCGTGGAGAAATTGGCAGAGTATAAATCCTAGAAATTAGTACCGTACACAATATGCAGAATATCGAAACAACGAAATGCAAAGTCGCATTTACAGAAGGCTACAAGTGGCACTAGTAAATAAACCAAGTACCATCATTCCTGAAACGTTTAAAGTATAGTTCAGCAGAAGACAAATAGTTAGTAGGTTTTACTTCATTGGTAGGATATTTCTCTCTCTGCATTATGTGCAAAGTCAATGTCTTGCGAGCACCTGGATGAAAACGGCTCATAGAAAAAAATATTCGGCCATACACTCCATAATCATTTGAATGTGTCTCTGTGGACACAGTATACGTTTTGTTGAGTAAATGTTTAGTAGTAATTAATTATACTTTACCAAATACTTCAATTCAATGTTTGACACGCCGAAACCGAAACACACATTCTTCCTTAAACGCTATTTACATTGTCACATTATCGTATTGATCCCTCTCGCCCGTATAACCCACCAGCATCGTCCCGTGAATTCTCAAAATGTCCTTTTTATGAAAATCTGGGATACTGTGCTCCAGGCATAAAACAAATTATAGTGTGATCGGCAATTAAAGTTTAACAGACCAGAGTCCTAATACTCATGTAACCTTTTAATAAATAAAAACCTTTATTTAGTTATGTAAAAACAAATTTAAGTAACCCATTCGCTATTGCATCCTCGCACAAAACCCCTAAAATACCGACATTAATATTTTAACTGATACAAATTGTTTTTAATACATTGCACAATAGCCTATTGCTGTCCACATTTAGAGACTATAACACAATCGTTTATTGTTTGAAAGTGGCGAGAGTACTCACCAAAATAAATAGTATATCCACTACTTTTCCCCTACGAGAACAATTTTCTTTCCTCGAACTGCACTCAGCCATTCGTTTCAGCCAAACACGGAGGGGGAAAAAAACAGTGCGATTTTATCTGCCAACAGAACGCCTCAGGCACCCTGTAGGGTATCCAATAACACAACACGAATAGGATTCAGAGTGTATTCCCTATTATCCCATAATGAGAACAATTCTTGCTACGTACATTTTTGATGACGTACGCGGGTTCCCCCGGAAAATTTCCGCGTCTGTTGTGTTACGATAACCTGTTTAGAAATTATTTGGGGGGGAGGGGGGGGTTTCAAACGTGTTTTAACAATACAATTCATATTGTGATTGAGAACAATTAATATTTTATTTAAGTAGACCTTGTATAGCACAAGACATAGCCTTTTATAAATGACAGTTTATACACATAGTTGAAAAGTGGAATTTTAGAGCGCGTTCGTTCTATTTAGGAATTTCCCTACTCCCACCCCTGATATTATTGCAAGTAAAACTTTGGTAACAGTGCCACTTTGTGGTTACTTGTGATAGGTCAACTTTATAGAAGACTGCCTATAGCAATAATTTACCCCATTGGAAGTTTTCACAGTTCGTTGAGGTTCAACATGATTCCTGGAAGCATTTAAATAGATTTTTCTTGTTGGATCAACACCACTTAACACATCGAAGAGGCAAAACATTGCAAAATAACAGGGAATAAAAAAACAACTCTGAACAACTGAAAAACAACTGAAAGGTCTTGGTAATTTGGCAACTTGTAATCTATGTTCATATGCACATCAGACATCGTTAGCTTTACTAACTCCGAAATCTTTCAAGTCGCCACATTACACTTTAATATTAATACACGGTCAGCGTTGTACACTGTACGTGATACCGCCCATTGCGGCTCCACTGTGAGGTGAGGTTAATGGGAGGATTAATGTATGGGTGGGGGTGTCCCTATTATTCCAAGATGCTGGCTCTAATACAGTAACTTATGAATCATAAATCTAGTGGCATTTATTGTAAACCACCAAAAAAAAAAAAAAAACACCTTGTTCAATCTAACTGTAACCTAATCAGGCTGAGAGGATCTTTTCAATACCATTTTTATTGTGCTGTATACTCTTTTAACTGTTCAGAACAGACTTATTGCAGCATATTACAATACCATTTTTATTGTGCTGTATACTCTTTTAACTGTTCAGAACAGACTTATTGCAGCATATTACAATGGCATTTTGAAAGGAAAACACAGGTGTAGATAAATAAGAACAGCAGAACTATTAGAGGATACAGCTTGCATGTCAAATATATTGAATATTGTCAGGGTCTAGTTTGTTCAGGGTGTAGATTTCTGCATTTAAAAGATTACATTTGGTTTTGAATTCTAAGATGAGAAAGTTTATTTTGCTGGTGAAGAGCAAACCGCCACAGGTATACAGGTATATTGAGTGGCCTGACAAAAATGTACAATGTTTAATTTGAACAAATTTTCTAGTTATTCTGCAATAAAGTCTAACTCTTACTTTCCGGGAGATTGCATATTCTGTTCTACGAAGAAAGGCAAGTTTGATAGATTATATTAAATATATTTGTCTTCACTGGGTTATTCAGTCCTCATTATGGTCTGCAAACATCATCACCCTACACCCAAGTAGTGCTTAACATAATAAAAAATATTTTTACCTTAATTTTAATCATATAATCTTAAATTAGATAATTTAAAAACTCTCCCCAGAGCCCATTAAAAGATGTCCTTTGATCAAAGAAAACACTGTTTTAAATATTGTATTTGAATAACAATGCAGCTAAAATCATTTGAAACTGATAAAAAAAAAAAAAAAAAAACTCTTGCATAGCCAAGAAAAAGTCTTTTTCCTCTTTTTCCCCTCAACCAGCTTCCCTGCAAGATTTATTGTAACACACAAAAAAATGGCTAACGGTTAAGGGGAAAAAAACGGGATAGCCTCTTCCTGCCAGAAAGAGCCATAGGCCGACAGATATTTGACAACGGACAAATAAAAAAAATCTGTGAGCCTGCAATTAAAAATGGATACTTTGTAGAATGCCAGGCGAGAAACCCGGAACGCACAGAGAGGAAACAAGCTGGAAACGACATCAGTCCTTCAGTCCGGGGCACGGTCACTACAAGCCGCCAATCGACTCAATTCCCTTGAGGACGTCGTAAAGCTCCTTGGGCAAGATGACATAGCTCTCCCCCGTGGCGGGGTCCTTGCCGGGCTTCTCCAACCCCCTGGCGGTTTTCATCCGCTCCAGCTGTCTTTCCTGGCGCCGGCACTTCTGCTGCACTGTCTTTAACTTCTTGCGCAATTTGTCCAGCTGTTCCTCCAGCTGCTCGATGCGCCTCTTCTGCCGCACCGTGTCCTCCACCGTGTAGTTGTGGTCGCAGGGAATGGAGAGGCTAGGCAGCAGCGCGTGGTTCATGGCCCCCAGCGGCTCGGGTCGCGACTGCCCGGGCTGCGGCGGCGGCTGCTGCTGCTGCTGCTGGAACGTCTGCGTCTGCTCCGAGTCGGACAGCGACAGCACCACAGGGAAGGACATGACTTGGGGATCGGGGCCGTCCGAGACTTCTTCCTGTCGGGTGACATCGCGGTTATCAATTACTCAGCCTTCTCGAGAGCCACTCTAATTTCTTATATTTATACACTACAGCCACACGCCAGATTCCCCCCCCCCCCCCCCTCCAAACTTCACCAATTATGCTAATGTGACTTGGTTCCTTGCCATGAAGCATGCCACCATGCCTGGGGTGGATGTGAAAGTACGACTGGGTTCACAGTTCCTATCCCATACAGCTACCTGCCCGCAGTACACAGGCATTCTGGTATGGTAAAGAACAGGATACAGAATAAAACCTGCCAATCAGAATCTTAGCAGTCCGCATGCATTCAGGGCCTGATCAACTGCAACTGATATTTTCCCTCTGCACAGCATCTTAGACAACTACAGACAAAACAGGAACAAAATAAATGTCTCTAGTGGTCCCATTTTGTAAAAAGTTTCCATTTTACATAAATTTTTGTACCTGATGCATGTTTGAGCTTACGCAATCGTAAAACAAGTGTATTAGTGCAGATGGATGGTGTGTGTTAAACTGACAAAAGATCAAACTTCAGTATGTAAAGGACTCATTACCTTCTTCTGTGCTCTGCTGAAACAGAAAAGTGAGGGCACTGCGTTTTCCTTCAGCACTCTGTTATTACATTCCCGTTTGAAGCAGTCTTTTGTAAAATGCTGTGAACAAATGTTGCTGTACTTTGTCGGTTTGAAGTTGTTTCGCCTCATTGCTGCAACCCACTTTCCACAGACATCTGGGCGGGCGAGAGGAAATCTGGAGAGAGAACCATAAAACTCAAATGTGAGGATTGCCACTGTTCAGTGTAATTAAATTGGAATTAAGGTTTTTTTTTTTTTTATCCTTATTGATCCAAGGTAAAACATTGTTCTTAAGTTAGATTTTTAAATTGCTCATATCGCAACAACAACTTTGATTCATTCACATTTGACGTTACATTAATTTTTTTTTTTTAAACTGGACAAATCTACTATGCTGGTTAATCTGCCCATTTAAGTTAGCATTTTGAAACTGTGTAAACGATGACAGAGCCTCATCTTAGAGCAGGTTACGTTATGACATATGGCATGTAGACATATCTTCATAGGAACGATTACTTCTGAGAAAGCTTGCAGCATAAGCCTATGTGTAATTCGCATTCATTTTATAGGCAATTCACCTCTTTATTTTGATTAATTATAAGACATATGGAACCAGTACAACATGCGGAACCAAAGAACCTTGTAACGACCAAGTGACACGACAGCCTAGTCTTGCAGCATAAAACATGTATTATTGACTAATATATATTTTTTATTATATTCATATTCATTACATAGAAACAACATATTACAATTCAAAATAACTGATCCCGTTCCCACGTATGTGCAATACAATTCGGGTACAGTAAATATTAATTTACACCCAGGAAGACACAGTTAACTTAATTTAGAACTGGTTTTAAATAATACCACTCAGTTTGTCTATACGTTTAAGTAACCAAACACATCTTCAACTAATTATTATTATGGGGTTTCAACTTGATTTGAACACAAGTTAAATTAGCTTTATGCGACACCTACTACCCGTCTTATATCATTCGACCAAAACACGCTTTAATGCTGTTATAAGGTTAATGCAAAATGGCAAGATAGCAGAATACTATGATTTTGATTGTCAAAATAACTTGCTTCATGTGAGCTAACACTGGGAGATCATTATTGCCGGCCCCCCTCGCAGAAGTATCGGGTTCATCCAGCGAGAAAAGATTCATGAGCGTATGAAGCCAACACTACTACTACCAGGTGGAACTAGCTATCCGGCTAGGTTAAACTGACCGACTGTAGTTCAACTTACTTGTGAAAAGAAATGTTTTTGTCCTTATGATATCTGTTTTTACATCCATATGCCGAGCAGGACTGAACCATTGCTGCGATAACAGCGATAACAATAAAAACGCAAATAATTTCCTTTAAATATGTATTTACTTGTCCTTTTACAAGATAATACTCTCCAACTTCCAAGATGGCTACCACAGCTTCGTTTTTTAGCTCAAGTGACCTGTTTCCACGGTTCTGATTCGCCAATATGATGTGAAAACCCCTTATTTATATGACGTAATTTGTTCGTGGGCAGAGATAATTAGACGGACACTCTAACAAAATATTTCTAATTATAGTTCCGTAACATTATTGATTAGCATGTTGCGTGGAACAGTTAACGTAATTTATTTATTTTGTTCCATGAATGCCATCTATTTAAAAAGTATTTCGGGGATTCCTAACGTATCCAGATACTCTTCAAGGACTGCTTAGTTCTATTTAAAAATAATAAAAACTGAATTCCGTGTCAAATTTAAAACTAACCAGATAAAACAGTAACGAGGGCCGTTTTCTCTAATGAATCCACATAGGACACTACGAACTTCCTAGATAACTGTATTTGTAAAAAGACAAATACTGAATTACATTTATTTATGAACATTATCAGACTCTTTATCCGACCTTTTCCTCATTATATTTAGAGCGACATTTCAATTCATGCAAAACAATTACCAGTCTGCGCTGCATAAGTTTCCTACTAAGGGCTTACAGTAAACCTTTAGCCACAAACCTAGTTCCCTGGCCCTAACCACACACAACCGTAGACCACCAGCCAACATGGCTCTAATTTATAAAATAGATTTTCAAAGGCGCACACATCAATAATATGGTTTTAAAATAGTAGAATGTTCCAAAGATGGAACCTTTACATAATTTGAACCCAGAGCAAATAACCAATGTCTTTCGTCCAGGTTCTACTAGCAGATTGTCACACTGAACAGACGCAATGGTTTGCCCAATCTGAAAAATTAAACCGAACAGACCACGTTTTAAAAGTACCTGTACTGCTCTTAGTGTCCACTAGAGGATGGCAGAGCACAGCAGACATTCAATGCGGATTTTAAACTGGTAGAAGACAGTTACTCTTACTCAAAAGTTTGATACGCATTTCACTATGTTAGAGCTTACACATTTTGCCCTACAAGGCTGCTGTGTAATATTATAAATATATATTATTATACATATTAATTGGCACGTACACAAACACGACTAAGATAAGTTATATTCACGTTTATTTGTTTTACGCTAATATGGCAGACTAAACATTTTAAACCAAGAGCCGAACCAAATCTACGTCATCGCACCGCGATAGATGTCGCGTAATGTTCCCGGAATTAGGCACAAGAATATTTCCTTGAGAACTCAAGCCGTTTCCCAATTCATAAAAGCCTTATCGCGTATGGGTGGAAACGGGGGATCGGATTGAAATCGTCTGACCAAGATTGCGAGCGATAACCCACATTGAAAGACCTGATTGCATCGTCAACTGCAAAGTGATTGAAAGCAATTTGAATAAAAAGTCAAAAAACCTCCACACAAGACATTAATAATTATATTTTAATTGATAATTCTCTCTCTGTGAGTAGATAGGATGTTAAAGAAGTTTTTTTTTTTAAACAAAATTATTTTTGCTCATTTCCATGCGTTTCTGCTTATTAGTTTTTCTAACTTCTTGATTAATGCGTGATGACTTTCGACTGCTTTGATGTTGACAATAATCGTGCGAGAAGCTTTCAATGTGGGTTATCACTCGCAATCTTCTTATTTGGTCTGGCCAAAACGGTCCACTTTTTGTCTACACGCTTATGTAGTATGCATTTTTTTAAGGGTAAAACCGGCTAGTTTTTGTCCCACATTATTTCATTAGATTTTTTATCCCAAAAAACTTTACTCGAGTGTTAACTAAGGCAACTGTAAAAAAAAAAAACCAACCTTTTAACATCGGCCAGAGGGTGGGTTCTGGTGGTAAAATTAGTGTAACAGGATGGAAACAGCGCTTCCCCTGCCAGTGGTGTTCAACCATCCCCGAGGGGTTATTATGTAAATAACGTGTTCAATGCTCCGTCTTTTAATGACGTTGATGTGTGGTAGTTCAGTTTAGTTAACTGTATCAATAGGTGCTTTTGTGGTTAAGATGTAGTTCCCTCACTGTGGACTGGTCTGCCTGTTTGTGTGGGGGCTTTCTGCGTTTTCCCCTCGATGTCTGACTCCTTGCTTTGAACCCAGAAGAGTAGTAGCGCTCCGAAAAATGCTACATTGGTGTTAGCAGTGGGATGCATGGATCTTTCACCGAACCAGGAAGACTCTGCAAAGTGGGGGAAGACGGTGTTGCAGAGCGAGCTGCAAGCTAGGCTGGAAGAATTGGAGAGAGAAGCCGCCTTGCTTAGCCTCCAACTCTGGCAAGAAGACAACCCTGTAGAGCGTGCTGGCTAGAAGACGGAGGCCCTAGATGGCTGTCTCCGGCAGGGGGCAGCACCAGACCGCGGGACCCTAGGGGAATGGCGGCGCCAAGACCTGCTCCAACGGCCGTCGCGGAGGGCCCCATCCGACCTGGAGAGGGCGCACGGATCCGGCTGCCGCGGTACGACGGGTCGGAGAACTGGGAGACCTACCAGGCCCAGTTCTGGCCGGCGGCGATGGTCGGATGGTGGACCCCGGAGGAGAAGGCGGGACAGCTGGAATGGCCCTTGAGGGCGGCGCTCGGCAGGCCCTCTTGGACGTGCCGGAGGACCAGCGGCTCAACTCTGAGGTTCTCGTTGCGGCCTTGCAACGGAGGTTCGGAGCCGGGGAGCTAGCGAGCGCCTGGCGGGAGAAACTCACGCCGTTTAAGAGGAAGCCGGGGGAGAAGCTAGGCCCGTTAGCTGGTCCGACGGAGTTATCCGGGGTTTCCGCCGGCGGTCCAGGCGGAACTTGCCTTCCAGACCTTCCTCCGGGGTCTACACCCAGAAGAGCTTCGCCACCACGTGGGGCTCGCGGCTCCTTCCACCCTCACCTCACCAACACGGGGGCCCAGCAAAAGTGGCAGCACGATCAGCACCATGAGTGGTGGTGCTGCATCAGGACGGCCTGGTCCCCTACCAAGCTCGCCGGCCCCTTCTTCCGCCGACGAGGAGAGACCCGGAAGCGGAGCCCAGGGAACCAGGAGGGCACGCCGCCCTGGCCGCCGGTGACGGCCCCCGCCTCGTGTAGCCTGGCGGAACTGTTCGAGGCCGCCTGGACGGTCGGCTCTGAGAGGGGGGCTGTGTAACGGGGATGGAAAACAGCGCTTCCCCTGCCAATGGCGTTCAACCATCCCCGAGGGGGCTGCTGGGAAGCCTGGCCCCCGAACTGTTAATAATGTAAATAATGTGTTCGAAGCTCCGTCTTTTAATGACGTTGATGTGTGGTAGTTCAGTTTAGTTAACTGTATCGATAGGTGCTTTTGTGGTTAAGATGTAGTTCCCTCACCGTGGACTGGTTTGCCTGTTTGTGTGGGGGCTTTCTGCATTTACCCTTGTGTTGTCAGTTCTTTTCACTGCCAGTTCCGCCTTTGTCAAGGCGGTCGTAAGCGCATGTGCAAATAAAAAACACGTCTTTCTGTTGAAATCGGTGTCTGACTCCTTGCTTGAACCCAGCAGAGTAGTAGCACTCTGAAAAACGTTACATTAGTTTCAAACCTTTATCTACAAACTGAACATCCTGAAAAAAGTCAGTTTGCAATTATGATGAAAAATACATTTGAAATACATTCAGAAGAAATTAATGGGAAGACTCAGCGATATCATCTGCAATTAATTATAAATAACGATAAGCATTTTTCTCGACCAAAAATGGTGTGACCCTTTAAACAGAATTAAATATATCATTTTAAGATATTATCATTTAAGCTGAAGGAAGCTCTTGCTTCAATTATCATTATCCTTCATGGAAATATATTTACTAAATGTTGTGTATATATACATATATAAAGAGCTCTTTATTAAGGCGGTCTATTTCTGTATACCTCATGCTAATTTACATGTACTTACAGACATACAATTACAGTAATACCCACCTACACAAGGGATTACCAAGATAACACCTTTAAACGACACTCATTACTGTCAGAGAAATGTTGTAGTCCTTGATAATTTCTTGGGTTGGTGTTTTGCTAAATGCTACACAATCAAACCTTTAGGATTTCTTTGACATTAACAGAACTGAGACAGAACTGTATCAAGAAAGCCTTAATTTCAACAAGAACACTCCACTTTTCCACCATTAAGTATATATCACGTGGTCCTGCCCACACGTTTAATCGAAATTCTGCGAACTTAGGGAAAATCATTTGGTTTAGACATTAGATATTTTTCATTTCAGTTTATTTTAGCTTGCAACTTTAGTAAAATACCACAGACAGTATGACATCCTGTCTTTACTTGGTAGCCTGTCATTTAGTTTGAAGTGCCTTCAAGTAATTGTTTCAAGTGGTTGTTATTATTTAGTGATTTTCCGTATGAGGAGCACACCTTACTGTACTGTAGAAACCTACCACCCACATCTGTGTCTGTTTTTGTAAATAGCTTAGTGATGCTTCAGACCAATGTAGGGGGTTTGTTTGTATGTGTATTCGGGAAGAGGCAGGGGGCTTGTTGGATGCACAGTCTTTAACGTAATTTTAACAGCTTTAGCGTGATATGAACAATGTCCTTTGAAAATGAATGTTATAATATTGTAGGGTTAAAATATGCCACTTGATGCCATTTTGTGGTGGATCATTTAAAAATGAAATGCTGATAATCATTGCATTGCTATCTTACGTTTGCTAGTTAACCCTAGTTACTAGTTACTAGCTAGCTGGCTACATAACGTGAAATTGACTAAACCTATAAGTAATGGAATCGCTATATGTTAAATAAAGCTGGCTTACAAGACTTTGTATCTAATGTGCCAATGTTACTAATAAAAGGTAGCCAGCAAGCTAATTTCGGTCTGACTGACGTTAGGTTCCTGCTTTGTCTCAAACTGAACGCAGTTATTTTTATTAGTCAGGTCTAATACAGTTCATGCATCAACTGAAGTAGCCAACCAGTAGTGGGCCTATAAAGAGACTGGAGACAGAAGTCAGGGAATTTGTGTACAAAGATTACTAAGCAACCACACTTTTCTTCCCTCTACGCGTCACAAAGCTTGTGTTGCCAAGCCAAGGAGAGACGTTAATGTTTTGGAAGGGCTTGGGTCAGGTGGGGCTGAAAACCCTTCAGACTGGACTAGGGTGGAGTCTTGATGGGGGGGGGGGGCGTGCTCAAGCCAGACAACATGTAAACACAAAGGAAAATAAGGCCTCTGATGTGAATGCCAGATTTATACATTATATCTATATAAAAAAAAAAGATTACTCTATTCCCAATGTGGTTGGAAAGGGGTTGTTGTCTATTGTCATTTTCATGACGTCATGCCCCATGCACTTCACAGACCTCTGGCCTGTTCATTTCTAGAATTAGGGAAACCATGTGTAAAGGAAAGGAGAGCAAGCAATGGATGACAGCTCTTTAGACAAATGGCGTCTTATTTTCAAAACGCAAAGTTAAGGTGTGTCCTGGCAGATTCTCTGGAGGCTCCAGATTGTCTCTCTTCCATTTCTCTTCCACAGCATGTCATGCAGACTGTCCATGTGCATCTGCGCTTGTTTGCTCACACGCTGGACTAAGGGGATGAGCTCAGAGTAGCCTTCGCCAGAGAAACTGATGTCATCGCAGCTCATAACAGCTTTCAGATGTGTTTTCGCTGCTGTGGCCAAGGCAAGGACGACCTAATCTATTACTCATTACAGACATATCAGTGGAGCAAGTTGTTTGCCTGCCAAATTATATCCCGGTGATGTCACAATGGAAGCGCTGGGTTTAGGAGGCAGGCTGCAACAACAGGGGGCACCGCCAAGACAAAGAACTCACTGGGCCAAGATACAGAACTTATAGTAAAAAACATCTCCATTAACACGGGACATTCTCTCAAACTGGATTGGGTTTTGTTTACCATGTTATACAAAGTCAAATGTGGTCATAACTGTGTGTTAAGTCTCTTTATTTAGTTTTATTTAATTTAATTTTTGGTTTGGTGCAGGTGTACAGTGGAAGTATTAAGGTATTTGGACTTTCCAGCACTGATGTTTTGTTGTTAAACAAAATCTATTTTGTGCAAAGGTCCCATATCGCTTATTTTTTGCGTTAAGATTGACAATCCCAAATGGTTTTCAAATTTAACATTAAAAACGTCTTCAATTATATATCGAAATTAACATGAGACGTGAGATTGGAGCTTCGATTTCGACTAAACAAAAATCTGCACGGACCAAAACAGCTACCAACTATTAAAAAAACACCTTTAAGAGAACATACAGAACTTCAGAGGGAAGTTCAAAGGGGAAATGTCAAAATTGCCAGTAATATTGTTTTGTGATATTTACTATATTAGTTGGCACTAAGAGGTCATGATGAAGTCATATTTAAATCAAGGAGGGTTTCCTGACAGTCAGTTATTTTTTAATGTCTCAAAAACCAAAGTCTCACAAACGAACCAGACCAAGTTGGTTCCTGTGTTGTTGAAAG
This sequence comes from Hiodon tergisus, assembly GCA_025775045.1. Taxonomy (NCBI): domain Eukaryota; kingdom Metazoa; phylum Chordata; class Actinopteri; order Hiodontiformes; family Hiodontidae; genus Hiodon; species Hiodon tergisus. Next base: position 12,943 of record JAOVYW010007650.1, read on the forward strand.
AAAATAGTGTGATGTCACACCTATTTTTAAATTTTAACAAAATTTTAACGGCACAGACTAGCATGAACGTATGAGAAGTAGTAATAGCTGTTGTCGAAGACGTCAGTTCGAGGTCGCTGCCCAAAATAGCCTTAATCTGAAAAACGATGGCACAAACACACTCAACAGCAGAAACTGGCACAAACATTGAACAAAACAAACTAGACCAGTTTGGTTCACCTTTGTTGTTGTGCGTATTATTGTGGAGGGTGTTTGCTCTTAATTGGAAACATCAGTCACATTTTCTACGTTGACACAGAGTAGGGCACTGAGCTAGACGTATAGGCGAGAGTGTTAGAAACTGGTAAAATATCAAAATAGCACACAAACAAACGGGTTGCAATGAAACCAGTTACTTCTAAAGAGGAATCCGTGTAATGCATGCTGAGAAAACAGCAGGGATGGAAGCGGCCTCCCATTTCCCTTTTCACTTAAAACATCCCCAGATTTTATGACAGCATAATAACAGAAGGTGGAGGGTTTTCTTAAGAGGAGAGACTGACGAGCAGGCTGAAGCGGTTGTTTGTGACGGCTTTTGCTTAGGAACTATGGTTGGCCTGGATTTTTTGTGTGTGTGTGTGTGTGTGTGTGTGTGTGTGTGTGTTTTGTTTCTTTTCTTTACTTATTTAGCAGCAAGATGGTGAAAGAAAGGCACTCCTATTTGAGGGGGGACCTGTTAAAACAATACTGGGATCACAAGCTTCCTGAAACAATCAAAGATACAAGCTATTTGCTCAGCTCATTGCCCAAGCACCTGTGCCTCCTCCCCTCCACAGCCTACCTATCACAACTAGTATTCGGTTAAGCATCTTTGCGCTAGCCTTTCATGAAGATAAAACACTGTCTACAAGCAGCAACCCAGCATTGAGTATCTCCAATATCTGGCTTCTGGCAAGCAGCTACATATGTCAGTCTTTCCTGATGACTGCTTCTATTTGTCTTGGATGCCTATATGTCATGGAGAGTGACATTGGTCTTTTAACATTCCTAATATCGTCATGTAACACTGAGAAAAATGTTTTAGACTTCAATGAAACGTGGTTGGAGGTGAGGAGGATTTTCAGTCAGAGGTTGTTAGTGGTTCTTGTTAGCAACACTAAGCAAAATGTTTTAGACTTCAATGAAACGTGGTTGGAGGTGAGGAGGATTTTCAGTCAGAGGTTGTTAGTGGTTCTTGTT
>JAOVYW010007650.1:14260-25077 GCA_025775045.1 Hiodon tergisus
CAACACTAAGCAAAATGTTTTAGACTTCAATGAAACGTGGTTGGAGGTGAGGAGGATTTTCAGTCAGAGGTTGTTAGAGGCTCATGTTAAATTTCCTTCTTGCCCCTAGCCCAGATTAGTTGAGCTTCACAAGTCTACTTTCACAATGACTGTCCCACGTCCCTGTGATTCACGGAAAAACATTTTTTTAGCACTGAAATGTTCTATACCTCATAGCAGAAGACATTCATTATTGTCTTGACTGAGTGACCAACCCATCATTCTCTATTAGCTAACAATTGAAACCAGCAGAACACACCCAACCTTTCCTGGGTAAAACTGAAATTCCTCAGATAATTTTATTTATTTATATTCTGCTTTCTCCATTTCTGAATAACGCCAATGATTCCAAACAGAAACAAATCCATGGCACATTGAAGCAATCTGTCTTTTTTTTCTGCACTATTGATCAATGTTGACAAGGTAATGACTCTCAATGACTCTTCACGAGGTAATGACTCCCTGAAGGGTCAACATACCATTTTATTTATTTGTCTTTTGACATGCATCAAAAAATGCTTGGTTGAACGTTATTTAAATTACATTTAGTTTTTTCTTGTGAATTAGTTAGCACAGCAGACAGTTGAATATTGTTTTATTACCAAATAATTTGAATTAATATCTTAATAATTTTGCTGAGAAACTTCACTATCAAACCACATATAGTTTGTCAGACCAATAAATGCACCAGTTCAGGCAATATTTTTTTCCAGTGACTCAGCTAGTAATTTGACTGACCAGCATTGTGGGGTTATGCTAAACGAAAACTAAGTAATGATTGATAGGTAATGAGTGAAAGTTAAAATCCCAGATGGGACTCCCAGGATTATACCACTGGGGAAAAGTGGACAAAGCCATACTTTGTGCATATAAACAATACAATGTAGTTGTGAATGAGTCATTGTCGTGAGGAAAAACCCTGTTCTGTTATTTGAAGTGAAATGATTTGCTGTAGCATCCTGAACCTAGTTCAGAGTTTGGAATTCCTTACAGAGCAATTGAACTCTGAGCACCACATGGTGAGGAAAAAAAATCACTTCCTTCTCATTCATCCGTTAGCTCTTATCACAGCTGGTTTACATCGGAACATGGTCGTTTTGAACAGCTCTCAATAAATAATTTTGCTTTCAATTCCTGGGTGTTTAGCTAGGCAAATGCAGAACAACTGACAGTTTAGCTCATCACATGCAACCACCGACACAGATGACACGATCAAATCAAGGGTAGTATGAGATTTCGACAATCCTGAATAATGTCAAATAAAAAATATTTTTCAATAGTCTTTCTAAACTTACTAAATGTGTGCTTTCATTTTATACCATTTTACACCCGTCTATGTCACTTTAATATTTATTTTATTGACAGCCTGAAATTAAACAACACACAATTATCTGCCAACCACAGCCATTAGATTTAATTTACAATGCATCCCACAATACATCTTTCAGTAGACTCTATCAAGTTTACATTCAGAGTTCTTACTGTTTCCTAGTTTTACTTATTATTTATAACCCATTAAGACCTCCCATTTATTCTTATAAAATACAAACAACAATGTGAAGAATTCAGGCAATGTCTTGAAAATAAATAGTCAGAATGTCATTGTTTGTCATTTCACGTATTCAGTGTCTGAGTGTGGGATTACCAATAATTCCCCAGCCTGGATGGGCTGCAATAACTTTCACTTTCACAATGACCGAAGTTCATTCAGTGCGCTTTACTGGAAAACCAGGCCATTACAGAAAATTCTTGAAGGGTGTCTGTGGGTGGATTTACCCTGAAATCAAGGTTCAACTTCCCTGCTGCCAGGATTAAAGGAAGACAACATATGAGGACAAACACATTACAAAACATCTACTGACTAACTCTTAATTAATTCTCAATATCAGTTTCATCTAACATTTAAATGCAACGAGATAAACTTATAGTGTTTATGTCCATCCTTTCAAATGCATTCTCTCCAAATAGTCTCCAAACGTTTCAATAATATCAATGTCTAAGTAATGTCTGGACTGCTCAGACCACAGAGGTCAAAAGAGCACCTCCCACTTTTAGGGGAACAGAGTGGCGAAAGGTAGACAACAGACTTTCTAGCGGTGTTGGTGTCTGTGTACAATTTAATTGTGTGTTTGGCCAGGCACCAGATGAGCACAATAAGCTACTACTAAAAATGTTTTGACACCGACTTCAAGAAGTGTTTAAGCTGTGACTGCACGAGGGCCAATTTTGTAGAAAATCTGTTGTGTTTGTAATTCTTTTTTTGGAGCGTAGAACGTCTACTGGTTCATCTAAACTGAAAACTGTGGGTGCCTAGCCCCGTTCTGAGAATCTCTGTGGACATTCTGTGGTCAGACATTACAGACACCTGTGAAAGGCTACTCGCAAGTAAGTCGGCCGCTAAATCAGATTCTCCAAGGGTATCCGCCATAGCCTGGGAATGGCAGCTCGGAGAGAAGACCTATGCGTCGGAGAAGTTGGGGCAGCTATTGATCTGGGGGATGGTAGCTGAGTTCCTCAACATAGAAACACGCGGATATCCGCCTAGAACACCTGGCAATTGACTTAAGAAACCATCTTCTATTTTTGGAGCAATTTCGAAGCAAAGAGATAACATAGCCATATGACGATTACAGGGGGTGTAGAGCAATATTGTAGGACTGTGTTGCAGTAAACAAAAACAGTCCCGACTCAGAAAGCCCCTCTGAGCAACGTTTACAATAATAATCCAATTACTCAGTTGCTCACCCTGGTTTGAATCCAGCTCATTTCATTTGCTGATTGTCAAATGCATTAGCCTACCTTGCTAATGCATCTCGTCTCACTACGGATCCTGCCACATGGGTCCTAATCCACCTGAAATGTGGGTTTCCTGAGTGCCAAGCCCTGGGACAATTTCCATGTCCACCCCAGCTTTGGTCTTCCAGCAGCTTGAGTTGCAAAGTAAATCAATACAGCCATAGAGAGAGCTGGGTTCTGTGTAACCTGAAGGGAACAACTATAAAAACGATGCAGCAGTAAGTTATATAATGTGACTGTAGACAATGGAATCAACAAGTACACATTTCAAGCTGGTTTTTAATCTAGTAGCGACTTAAGGTGATGTTCAGTAGTGTCCGTCTCAGGTGTTCAAACTGTTAATTTCCAGGGTGCATCAGAAGGTTGTTGTGGAGTTGGAGTTGTTGTTACCAAGGTGTTGCTTTCACGACCCGTTTATGTATACACCTTCTTCAGGCTATAACGTGAACGTTTTGTTAACATTTCTGCCACACCTTCAAGTGATCACCTTCAACTTGATCCTATTATGTCTTCATCTGGTTAAGAGTTTTGTGCGGCAATATTTTGTAACCGCTTTTCACTAATGTAACAAAATACTTTTTTTGTTGTTGTTATTTCACAAAATAAAAATGCATATTAAGTTATGTTTTAAAATAAAAACATTTACAATGCCAATAAAATATCTTCAACCACAAAATGACAAACATAAACGTAAAACAAACATATAATGCCAAAAAGCCTTAAATGTATTATTTAACGAGCAGTACCTCAAGTGACCAGCAACTGGAACCTTGTTAGAAACCCATTGGTTTCGCTGGGAAGTATCTTGTAGTGGGCATATTTTCCAGCTGTGAAATGTTATTGAAACCCTTGGTGACACAAATTTTCATCTTGAAATTTAAAGCATACAGTTAACACATGTAGGATGTAAATGTTTTATTAAAACAGTCAATAATTAAAAGAAACCCATTAAATAAAGCAAAGCAAGCCGCCCTTTTATCATTGACTTAATAGCAAAGTTCTCATCTCTGGAATTCATGTTTTTCTCTGCAACTCCACATAGATATCAAAAAGGGTTTTTTGTGTGTTTTTTTAAAACACATTTTAGGCCATTGAAACAAAACTGTCCAAATGATTTAAAACAACAAATGACACAATTTATTTTCAAATTACAGCACTGACAAGAGAACAACGGTACTAAATGTGATTTTTTTTTAAAGAAATTATTGAAATAACAGCCAAGAAGTCTTGCAATATGACCCGAACCAATTTTGTTACTTACAGGAATGAAGTCGCGTCGATATGTTTAAATCTGTCATATCAGTAAACAGTGTTCAGTTCTAGGAATAGAAATCTTTATAAACTGCTCGGAGGATTAGCCACACCGGCATTATCCCAAAAACAACCACTTGTCACATCGATCGTGCATCAATCGTACATCATTCCTTAACTGTTACATTGTTACTCGTGAAGGGGAGGGGACAACTCTTCTGAAGCTAATGTTTTTCTAACATTGACATAAAAAACTACACTTTAGTTAGTTTACACATATAGTTTTCTTCAGCATTATTCTGTCTTTAGAACAAACTCTTAACATACTCAATTGAGTAAACTGGCATCACAATTGAAAGAGAAATGAATGTGTTTTCAAAAAGTCTAGAACTGGCCTTTTAATCCAACCTCAATGTTATATTTTCAAATAAGAGTTAAATGTGCAATGAAGGCGGTGTTTAAATCCACACAACTCAAAAAAGAAAACTTTAGAATTCAAAAATATTTTTCATACAAAAATATAGTTACGAAATGTCAAAGGCCTTAAGCTCTAAAAAATAAACCTCACATCTCACTTGGCAGTTTTTAAATCGAGTTAAATATCCTCTTTATCACTAATCACTATTACCCCCTTATGTTATTTGTACTTTCTCTGAATTCATATAAATAGATACATGTATAAATAGTATTAGAAATATCTAAAGGTGTTATAGAGGAAATAAATTTACCAAGAATTCACTGAAGAACTGAAGAACCAAGTGAATTATATTCTCAGAGCAAGTTTTTACATATAACCCTTGTCATCTTCAGGGACCCCAAAGAAGTTTCACTCCGTCCATTGTGGTCCAAAGGGGTTTTCTCTAACATTATAATGTACATTGTCCATATAAGATTTTATAAATATTAGGCATCATTTAATGTTTTCATTTATGTGCAATGTCATGTCAAACTCCAAAAACTTTCGGTAACTTTCGGTAATTATTCCTTTTTACACAGCTAGCATAAATATTAAAAAGTATTCTTAGATAAATAAATTGTTTTAAAAATCCTTAAATGGTGCAAAGCACATCCACAAAAATACTTTAGTTTAAAAGCCCTTTACTAGTTACTAGTGTCAGACCATCACCGCCCTCACATGCAGCCATATCTGCACTGATTACAGTGTTATGTTTGAACACGTAAGGTCAAATAAAGGTCAGTATGCCATTTCTGCCAGACAGTTTAGTTCATGGTTATTTGCTATTGGTTAGCTGTTAATGCACAACGTAAGGACACGCTGTGGAATAAAGCATTAACAGTTAAAAAATAAAAAAAGTACTTCTCAGATATATTTGTTGAAGATACACTGCAAAATATCCCCGCCCCAGAATGCAGAAGAACCTTTTAGATATGATCAGACTAAAGAAGTTATTATTTTATTTATTTTTTTTAAACCCACCAGGTAGCTTCTGATATGATCTCATTAAACTATTCTACATTCCATGTCTCTATGAGATATTTTGAAACAAACACTGTCATATAGTACATATTTAAAGCTGGATTTCTCAATATTATTTTTTAGCTTGCTCTGTTAAAATGAAGACTATTGCTCCACAAACATACAATTTACAACAGGATAAAAAAAAAAAAAAAACTAAATTCAAACAACAACAACACCAACAGCAACAACAGCAAACCTCTGAGTAAGAGATGACTGTAAACCGGCACTAAATCACAATCAGGATTATCTACTAACAACCCTGGCGACACTTTTACCAAATAATATTGATATAGCATAACAGTTTCTTACGAACCACAAATACCAGTGTACAGTCAGGACGCTGCACTGGGTCAACATAGGACACATTGTATTTGTCATAAAATATTGTGTTCTCAAAATCTAAATCTTATTACAGTGTTCATTAAAATTTTTGTTTTAATGACCCAAAGAACCAAAGTAAAAGAATACGTATTAACGTTAAGAGTAGCTGGTGAAACAACAGATTTGTAAGACCTCATGGTTTCCTTCAATTTCCCTTCCTCCTATGTGTTTCAGTCGAGACACAGATTTCCCCCCGGTTTAGTTTCAACGTCCAACGTGAAAATATTCTTTTAAAAAAAACCCCCCATCTAACCCACGTTATTTTATCAGATGTTTTTTGAATATGAAAAAGCCATCTCTATTGGCATTTCCATATGGCTGTCAACCATTTCCTTTTCTTATAAATAAGCACTCCCCAGTCCCCAGTAATCTGCTGGTACGTAGAAGAACTACGATCTAAAACTTATAATTCAGTCTTATGGAGCCATCTCACTGCAAACTTACCGAAATGAAAGGAAATGCAAACTTTAATTAATATTTACAATGCACCCTTTCTCGTTTTTTTACAACCATTGAAAAGTGGTAAAGATGGGTCTCCCCCACATCATCTCAGCTGCCATCATTATTGTTATTTACCTTGTAATTTCTTTACAGCACTGACTCAAAGAGTGACAACAAACAGAAAAAAACCCTTATTGTAGAAGTTCAGCAGCTGGGGCTCTCCCCACTTTTTGACATGGTCGCCGAGTTGACAGCTATCTGGCATCCGTTGGTTACGTGATTCATGACTTTCTGTTTGAGCTGTGCCACCTGCTCTCTCAAAATGCCAGCAGTGGAGGCCAGGTCAGAGTTCTGGGTCTTCAGGACCTTCACTTTCTCTTCCAGGCGAGAGATTCGCTCCAGTTTCCTCTTGCGACACTTGGAGGCAGCGATGCGATTCCTTAACTTCTTCCTCTCCGCCTTTATCCTCTCCTGGGTCTCCAGGTCAATAGGAGAAAGGGACGGAGGCGAGCTTGTAGGGTCCCCGGGAGGGTGGGGCACCTCCGGGACTATTTGAGGTGCGTCTAGGCCTCGATTGAGGGAGTGGGCTCCTTGGCCTGTCCCACTGTGAGTCACGCCATGGCTGGCAGACGTGTAGGGCAGCTGGCCACCAGAAAAGCACGCTGGGACTGAGATCTGGTTGGGGTTGTAGCTGCTCAGGTTTGTATAGATGGGCATTTCGCCACTGGGCATCATGTTTCTCTGGTAGGATCCCTGGATGGCGGAAGATGGGGATACCGGGCCACCAACAAGCTGGTTCTGTTTATGAAGGTCGGCCAGGGCTTTCACAAACCCATCTGCAAAGCCTTCTTGTTCGTTTGTCGCTTGGTTCCGGTACATGAAGGGGTTACCTGTGGAGCTGGGCCCAGGGCTGGTCGTCACCAGTCCCTGGTTTGACTGGATAATAAGGTGCTCTAAATCAGGAGATGCCAGCTTTAGCAAATTCATGTCTGATGAAAGCATTAAAGAGCTATTTGTGTTTCCATGAATTCCCAGGTTAGAAGGATTTATGTTACTGTTGTTTCCAGGCTGGCCCTGTAGGAGCTTCAGTCCAGATGTGTTTCCCATGGCCCCCGGGAAATTATGTGATAGCATGTTTTTTTTGTTCATCACCTTGTGACTCTGGTACCTTTCATAATCAGAAATCTGTCCAAAATTAGGCAGTCTGGATGTTTCATCATGATAAAATGGGGTTTCCATTTTACCCGTCATTAACACTGCAGTGTAGTACCTTCATAATAGGATTAACATGATTCAGAGGCTTGTGTTTTCTTTAAGGGCATTATCAAACGGAGCCAACTTGAGTGGTCTCAGAGAAGTGTTGTTCAACTGAAACCAATTAATCTGTAAATTCAAACCTGAAAAGACAAAACATAAACAAACAAACAAACAAACAAATAAATACATTTTAAACAAAACACCATTGAAAAAATGTCCTAATGCTAAATACGTGTCCTCGTACAAAAGCAGTCACTACAACATATTTTATTTAATATTACTTATAAAGCAACGACCTCCCAAAGACTCTTCGTCACCTTCCGCTGCTAACGTGCATTCACTCACATAACCACTTTTCAGTTTCGCCACATTAAGACTGCACCAGTCAATGAAGAAACTTGACTTAGCATTCTTAAAAACATATTTTCATGATTATCTTGCTGAGTTGAGGCGAAACTCAATCGATGAGGTCTATTATAAATATTTATCCATAAATAATTACAAGAAGACGCAAGTTCCTAATCATTATATACCATTAAGTCTTAATAGCTTCGCTTATTTTTCGACGACCGTAACGGAGAAAACGTTGAAACATATTAAAATAATTCTGTGGTTCGCCTCCAGCAAGCACGTTTAATTTTCTATTTATCAGGATATCATTATCCTTGTGACTCATACATTTTGCATTTCACTTGAAATGTACTTACAGTTAACGATGAGCCGGCGCGTGTCAATGATCTGAAGGCAGTCGAAGAGCCGGAGCGACAGTAAAACCGAAGCATACCCTATGTCGTTTATATTTCAGAAATTACCGTCTGGTACAAACTCCAATGGCTCAACGCTTATCTGTAATCTGTAAATGCTGAAATAATATCATCTATCATAAACATTTAACCCACGCAGACAAGAAGCTTAGTACGCATTTAGCTTCTGCGCTCTCTGCAAATCAACGTAACATCGACAGAACTAAGACTGAAAATAATCTATGGTTGTAAATAATCCAATTAATTTTTCTATATGTATTGCCTTGTTCCAAGAACACTTTATTTACAGATAGCATATGTTATGCAATAGTGCCGTTTGTCTATACTCCCTTTGAATGCCTTTTCATCCGCCTTTGCCGCTGTCAGTGTGACACTGGGACTTTCTGCCTCTCCGCTTACTAATAACACGCCCTTTTTCTCTAGTTCCTCAAACTACACCGCTCCGATGTAACACGTTTACTGACGCCTCCTCTACTCTCTAATGAGATCTTGACCGTCAAAAGTCTCCTCATTGGTTATTTTGTATGGCGATGCAATTTGTTACTGTAAATGCTTTGTTGATAATTGAAGAATGTCGCACACAGTAAAACGTTTCTAATAAATGTAGTGTCCTAAACGACTATGAAGCTGAGAACTACAGAGAAAGTAAAAAATGGATTAAAAAATAATAAGACTGCTTTGAACAACAAATTATGGTTGGCAGCGTCCTTTGCAACTCAATTAAATATACCTTCACCATACTCAACTGAAAGATGGACAGACAACAATCCAATGTAATAATTTGATTAGTAAAATGCCCAAAAAGAATATTTTATGTCAACTTCAACGCCTTATATAATTTTGGAAAGGCTGGATTAGCTGAGATGTAGGTTAATCTGAATGGAGACTTGCTTGATCAGCAGCTGTGCCTTAATTGCTTGTACACATGAGCATCTGCAAAAGATATTCAGGTGGTGGATATCGGGAACAGCCGCAGAGTTGACGGTACTGCATAAACAACACTATTTACAACAGCGAATAGTAAAGTGGAGAAATGGCAAAAATACATCTGGTAATCCATCACTTAATATAAAAATTAAAGGTGCAGAACCATAGAAAATAAGCAACATGTCCAAACGAGACTACATATTTTCTCAAACTACATTAATAAGAGAATTAAATTACATAGCTATCCTAAACATTATTCTTTTGACCTTTAAGCTCTCACTGTGGTTTACGTGTGTGACGCGGTTTCTTAAACAGGCTTATGGGAATATAGAGAACCATCAAACTACAATTTTCTACTTCGTCTGGTAAGGATAATTTAAAATATTAGGAACCGCCTCACTTATGCCATATCATGTTAAAATACTAAGGTATTTTCGAGATGTTGCTTTCAATGGCAGTACCAAATTTATTTACATAAAAGTCACTAAACTATCCTCATTGTCATGTCCCCTAGTCAAAAACCCAAACAATGAAAAATATTAGTGATCTCGAATTTACTCTTTCTGTTCTAAGGCGTACAAAATACAATTTTATTGTAGGTTTAGCAGGTTTTCAGTTGTCAATCAAAGTAATTTTCTTCAAAGATACCAAAAATCTTCAGCAGTTCTACCCTTCTTCATAGGTAGTTCAGATTGTTTCAAATTTAGATTAGTCTCAGTTCAGATTGGTCTCATTTATTTAAAGTAAACTCAGGTGCATCCGTCCACTGGCAGACGGGCGTGTCCCAGCAGAGATTTTCCACATACGAGCACAGTCTTGTTAAAAGAACCACACCAGGTTGTATCAGTCTGGCTAGTTTAGGGGCATGTCACCGCCTGCTGCTTGCCACACCACACTACACCCATTTCTGCTTACCTCCATGGCTTCCAGTGAAATACTAGATTTCGTACCTCTTTAACTTAACAATGACATTTCTCGACTACCACCATCGGGAAACCCTTACTATGATATTTACTGATAGGAGGGAGCCTAAAATTCTTGCTTAAAGGATCTGGACACTCAAATGCCACTGGCAATGTTTCAAACCCTGTTGTGGTTAGAACGGGCGGTCCCAGCTTTTGTTTGTCACACTGGTGTCAGTAGTGGGACTGGCATAAAGTGTGTGGTTCTGGCTTTGATGGACAACCACCATAAAAAAGGGTGAGGGGGGTGGAGCACACTTGTGACACTTGTGATAGAGGTGGTCAGAAAGTGAAATGCATAAATACAGCTGCACAACAATGAATGCCTGGCTATCAGCTAAGATGCCGTGTTAACATTTGTATGTAGCAGCACTTCCGAACCGCCACCGAATGGCTTTGTTCTACAGCAGGGGAAAGCCTGTTATGTGTGTTGAAGGTTTAGGACACTGTCAATGCCAAATACAACGACACAAATACCCTAAATTACAAGCCACTAAAAGGGGGGGGGGGGGGGTGAGT
>JAOVYW010007652.1:0-10680 GCA_025775045.1 Hiodon tergisus
GTGAGCATTGGTTAGGGGTGGCCGAATAGTAGGTTTATGCACAACTGCAAGCCTCTGGAGGATCCTACACCTTGAGGGTCACGGGACTCCAGAGGCACCAGCAGCTTCAAATAACTGTTTGCTGCTTTGCATAATAATTTGGAACGCAGTGTAGTTCTAGAGATAAATTTCATGTCATTAATATCAATGACTAAGACCACAGCCCTCCATCCCTGGCTACAGAGGCAAGGGGAAAAAATACCTGCAAACAAAAGCTGCTGTTTAACATAATAAAAGAAAAGGTTTTTATTTTTATTAGAAATGGAATCGATGCACAGGTACTTTAAGACAGTGAAAGACAGCGACCCTCAATGTACCTAGCTAAACAAGCTGATTAACGGCCACTCACCTCTGGTCTGGTCGTAGTCTGGTATCAGAAGGGGGCAACAAAGGACGTAGCTCAGGTGTGAGCTCATTGAGCTCCATGGCAAAGCGTGAGAAGCCATAGTACTGAAAGGAGTACTCAGGCTGAGGGTCTGCAGGACAACAGGCAGATCCAGTGAGACCAGAGCAGCAAAAGCCTCACACCGCACAAAGCAAGCAAAGAAGGCTGTGCTTTCACAGTTTAGCCATAGTGGTTGATTCCCGTCAACACGATTGCTGATGCCATGCCTGGCACCCTGATGCGGTCATGACAAACATGCTTGTGGTGTTTTAGACTTACGGGGCTTCCAGATGCACTGGGGTATGGGCAGGGTGTCACAAAAGATGCCCTCATGCCACAGCCCCCCGAAGCGGTGGACCACCTTGCCAGCCTGGTCCAAAACCATTCCCTGCACCTCATTTGCGGTTGACTCTGAGCTCCAGTAGCGGGACTGCAATTGTGGATAACCACAGCGTCAGTTGGCATTTATTCCTCACGTTAAGTTAAGTACCACGTTTCAAATTAGCCAAAAGGGGACCTTGAGACACTACAATGGGTGAACTGTGGTCTCAGGGACTGTCGCAGAGAGACAATGGGTTTCCACTATGACTGGCATGTCTCACCTTGACAAAAGTTATCTTGCAGGTGCAGACGTTGCTCTTTGTGTTGCGAATAACCACCTCTCCATAGTGCTCCAGCCACCGCTGCTGGCTGAGGACATTGTGGATGCAGGTGACCACTTTGTTCCACTCATAATGGTCCCCAAACCTATAGGGAGAGACAGGCTTTAACATGCAAGAACAAGGCTTGTTTCAGCATGTCATGGGTTGAGCCTGCATATGCGATTAGTCAAAATGACCATTTCGGATAATTGGCTAAATGACCTCACCATAGCGTCTCTCATTAAGAGGTCCTTGAAACCTCAGTTAGTGCTGCACTCATCCCAAAGTTTAATCTACAACAGCAACAACCTCCCCAGAGATTAACATTCACCTTGGAAGAGTTACGTTCACCATTCCCGTAGGTATAATCTCCAATGACTTGCCCCAAAATTTGTTCTTCCACCGCTGGTCTGTTAACACAGAAGGTCATTATACCAAGTTTACACCTACAACATAGAACTATTTTCAGAAGTTTTGTTATTCAATACAATTGGAACTGCATTTGTTTGCCTCAAGCACATGTACTCTAGGATACACTAAAAAACTGATCATACATTTCTTAAGTGCAAGCATCTTTACCTTGCCAGAAGGAGAAGTTCTTTGAATCGGCATGGCAGGCTGAGATGGGAGGGTGATGGCTGACCTGCAGATGGATACAAAACCAGCCCAGGCCTTGCAGTGAGACCAAGTGGCTATTTCCGCTTTTCTTTAGGCCTTTCTACACAAGAGGAATCCACCTCCCATTGACAGAATGAGAAACTTTGGTTTGGGGTCTCATAGGCCCTACCTGCTCGCTGATGAAACGAAAGCTCCGGTCCTCACGCTCACACTCAAAGGTCTCTCCCAGCAAAGGGTTGAAGGGCTTGTACCGGTTGCGGTAGCTGGCCCAGGCGTAGCTCGAAATGGCGAAAGCAGCGATGTACACCTGAGAGGCAGGTAAAAGGACATGCAATCAGTGCATTCCCCAATAATGGTATCGTTTTAGTACTTTCCTAAACGTTCACTTAACACCGCAATGCAATTCCTTTTCTCCCACACCTCTTTGCACAGTTACAAAAAATAAAAACTCAAGGTCTAGCTACAAAGAACATTTTTTTAATTGTTGCATTTCATTTTATTTAACAGCGGGACTAATGCAGGAATACTGAATTCTACATCATAATAGAAATAAATATCAAAAAGGTTGCAGCAGGATAATTAATACTGAAAAACAAATTACCATCCTCTGGTAGGGGTCCAGGGTGCGGCTGGCTGTGTCCAGCAGCTCGGAGTACTCCAGGTCCTCACACAACCTTTGCAGAAGACACAGGGGCTCATTGAGGGCGGCCGGCATGGAGACCCTGGACAGGTCCTTTCCGATGTTATTGTACAGGATCGTCATGAGGCCGATGTGGCTGTTGTCGGGCCCGGGGGCAGGCAGAGCGGTGCGACGACCCGTGTCTCCAGGGACAGCACTAGGCCTGTCAGGGGCACTGGAGACGCTGGCCCTATAGCTCTGAGTGGCAGTTGCTGACACCATGAGGAGACAAGCAGACATATAGACTATTTACTCTTCTGGTACTTGTGATGATATGCACAGTTTGCCTTTTCTTATAGTTTAAACTAAACTAATTGATAGATAAGGTATTTCATCCTAGAAAGAACCATCTGCTAAAGCAGTGTATCAAAAACTGGTCCTCAAGAGTAGCAGTGTCTACAACATATCAATTAGTTTCCGATTTCCGAAGGTGAAGTCATTTCTAATGTATATTCTTTCCCGGAACAAGATCAGCCACCACTGTGCTACAGGAATAACAAACATGAGCATGAGCGTTTATGTAAAGTTCATTTTTGTGGGGTTAACGTTTAACATAAATAAACAAATAAATAAAATTAAATAAAAATCACTCCACTTACAGCAGTTCTTAATTAATTTATCATTCATTTAATTCAAATACATTTAGCACAAGCCTAGGTACTAATTGGCTAAAGTAGTAATATGACTGGCAAGGGGTTGCAGAAGGAATAGGAAGTGGTCACTAACCATGGCCCTCCTCAGGCTCTGAGTTGCTGGTTGTGATGTCACTCAGGCCCGACTCATCTGAAGCCTCGTTTTCCGACAAGGTCTCACGCTTCAGAACCTCGCTGGCATCAAAGTATTCAGCCATGGAATCGGCCACAGATGGAGTTCGTTGAGGACCCAGTGATGGTGTGGGCTACATAGAGGGAAGTGAAAAAAGGGGAAATTCATAGCACTTAAACTCAGAGGAGTAAAAATTTTAATTAAAAACAAAACGAAATGCAGTACATGTTAATGTGAAAAGAATGAAAAATAAATACAGAAAAAATAAGATGCTCAGTTTGACAGTGAGCTTCAGGTGGAGGCCAACCCTTCAGTAACTGAGAAGAGTAGAACAAACCTGATCCTGGTGCACCGTGCAGAAGGACTCATCTGTGGAGTCTGATGACAAGGACAAGGAGTGGACTTTGGTCAGATGGGACTGCATCTCCAACTAGACACGGATGGATACAAACACCAGTTACAGCTCCCAGCTTCATCATATACTATCCTCCATAGCATCAAAGATTCTGAAGTAGCATCTAGCATTTCCCTCTTTGATTAGCGAAAGTCTTATTACCTTTGCACAGAGATGAGTGCAAACAAAGTACAGCTGGTCCAACTAGTTTTGTGCAATGAGGAACATAAACAGGCAACTGCTATAGAGAGGTGCTTTACCAGAACTGCAGTGGTTTTAGAACAGGCCAGAATGGCTGAAGTCCTGCTTATAAATAGTATGGTCAGGTGACTTTTCCAGTATAGTCTGGAAAAATACTATATAAAAGGTAATTTTATTTTACACCACTATAACAAGGATTTCCACCAGCTACACTTAAATGCTACTCTGTAAGAGGAGTGCATCTGGGTCCCATCCTCACCTCAGACAGGGTGGTGCACAGGCTGGCCAGCTGGTGGGACGTGGTCTGCCTGAGGTCCGGGCCGGTCCAGGCCTGACACAGCCGCTCCCGCTCATAGACCAGGGCTTGGTACACAGACTTGAGAGAGGCGTGGACTATGAAGAGAACACAAAAGGGACAGAAAGTAATGTCACACTCTGCAACTGTCTACCGAGTCCAGACCCTTCAGAATCAAGGGACACACACACACACACAAAAAAAAAAAATATATATATACCCTCGGGTTTCTTCACCTGTCCATTGTCACTGTATAGCAAGACCCGTTTAATACACAATAAGCAAAAAAGGAGCAATTATCTATGTACCATCTTGTGGCAATTAATAGGACATTGTAGCCTGGCCCCTAAATCTTTGACTTACTATACCGAGGCACTGTATTATGCACTGGATTAGATTGTCAGTTAAATTAATACAATTTATATTGAAAATTTTAAATCAGGGCCAATGGCTTGATTGAGCAAGCAGTTAAATCCTCATTGTAGTTCCAAATTACATACTTGAAGGAATTAGTGACAGCCAGCCTTACCTCTTTGGGACAAGCTGCAGATGTCCAGCTGGATCTTGCGGCCCTCAGGGGAGGACACTGTGGGTGTGGAAAGCTGAGAGTAAACGTATTCAGGGATGGACTGGACTGAGGCCCCCAAGGTCGTGGATGTGCTTAGGTGGGTGGAGGTGAACTGTAAAGCAGAGTAGAGGAAAGGCATGACGTTGGCAAAAATCATGGCCCATCAGACTCTTCACTCAGAAGACCTACACCTTTAAGACTGTACTCACCATGCCAAGAGCCTCTACCCTGGACAGGGTCCGTGCATGGCCAAGGCCCTTCCCAGGTTTCTTCTTGGGCTTCTCTAGAGTAAGGTTCTGAAAAGGGTTCCCCAAAAACCTGATACAGTCCACTACTTTAGCACCAACAATGAGAGGATGTTACAACCTATTCAAGCAGTCTAGTACCACTGAAATTAAGAACCAATATACCCCTCAAACAGCGTGGAGTATGGGCAGATAAATCTATATATAGGTCTGGTATAGCCTTACCTGCATGCTTATCCTGCGCTCCAGATCACCATTGGTGAGAGGCGAGCCACCCTCAAGCAGATTCAGTTTCTGGACAAGCTGGTCAAGCGCCATCAGATCCACCTGGCAGCGTAGGAGTTCTGTAGGAGTCCACAACAGGGGAAGTTTAAATCAGATTGCGTTAATAGCATGTTGAATGCTGAGAACCAGTAAGGAATATTAGCAACAATAAAATAGTCAGTCCATAATAATGGGTATGCCATTAAAAAAAAGTCTCTGGATTTTAAACAAGCAGCTTGTATCGGATACTTTGTGGAGATTCTATGGATCCTCAACATGTGTCACACAGCTACATGCAGCTCAGTGTTCTACCTTCAGGACAGCGATCAACCGTTTGGTTCTGCTCTAACCAGGCAGACACCTTGCTGTTCATCCCCGAAGCCCCAGAGGATAACCCCTCTTCAGGCAGCACCCTCTCACTGTGACACACGGAGGCTTGTCTGCAGTACTGTGGGGAGGACAGGAGGAAAAATCAGCAGAGTTATGACAAGATCTAAATCTGAATGCTTTTCATTGCCATCCAGAAATGCAAGATCAAAAACAGCCATTTCATCAGTTTGGCATCTAGCCAATATACGAGCTATAACTGTTTGAACCCATTAGAAGGTCATTTCAAACTCATGAGTAATCCAAAATATATGCTCATCACATAACCAACCCAGCCAAGTATTAGTTTCATTTTCTGTGGATTATAAAATGTTCACTAGTATCAGTGAAAGAAAAAATTTTATACTGAGGGGAGAAAATAATCTTTAATTCAATTCCATGACTTACAATGTCAGGCATGACCCTGTTCATCTGTGCCAGGTTGGCGATGGCGGGCAGCGTGTTAGTACCCTCCGTCAGAGCCTGAAGGACACCATTGTGCACACGCATCGCCTCCTTTTTCTTAAATACGCGATGGGCGCACAGCTTGGTCAGCCAAATGTAGAACAACTCATGGCTCTTTGCCTATGACGACAGGATTGCCATTAAACTTCCACACAGTTTAATGGCATTTTTTATTTAAATTCCACACAGCCATCATCTTTCTCTTAAATGGACATCAACACCAAACCTCATAGAGATCCAGCTCCTAACACAGACATGGTTGGTCCCAGTGATAAATCATTGTGTAACGTTGTTAGGGCAGCTGGTGGTGTGTTTAAAGAGTTGCCTTGTTGTCAGTTCAAGTTACACTGAATTGCTTAAGTAAATATCCAGCTGAATAAGTGGATTAATGTAGGAACTTTGAGCTGTGCAAGGTGCTTTGGATATAAGGGTCAGCTAATCAACAATAATACAAATTATAAACCAGAATTTGCACATTAAACATAAGCTGAAGCAGAGTTTCTGCATCTGGGAAACATTTATATGAGGTGGGGAGATTGTGTCTCTCTGAAAGGAAGTCACTAATTCTAAGAGCAAATATGACAGTAAGCTTCAAGAGACCAGCTTAGTGTGAATAACAGCAGAAATCACCTTCACATGATAGAGATTGTCCCCTGCGTCCAGGTCGATTCGTTTGGACTTCTTGTTGATGGACATGACTGCCAGACTGACGTCTAAAGAGCCGTGGAGCTTCCCTTTCAGTAACTGAATAATAAAATGGCAATGAGGTTCCATTTGGGGGTGTGTTTAAGAGACAAAGGGAAGACGGAAGGACACTTACTTCCTCTTTTGTTTTGGCATACCACAGAATTCCTTTTTCCAACACAAAGTACCTCTGAGAAAAAAATAAAAAATTAAATAAAAAATTACAGAAAGGAAATGACAACATCAGGTTTGGATTCCGCCCAGCATGCTACATACCTTATGCCAACCATTGAGGGGCCACTTCCTCTTCTTCATCAGGTAGCCCTCACAGAGACCAGGAATGACAAGTTCCTGAGTCAAATCTACACCTGAATTGCCCTCTCCCTGAATGTCCTCCATCACCTCCCAGTTCCTGGAATTCTTTGGGGGAATTGGGAAGGAAGAGAGTTTTTTGCAGTCAACTCTAAAACCCCCAACACCAGAGGCCCTAGTAGTTTATACTGGTTATACACCAACCACTATATCAATTCTAACGGAGAGACTGTGCGAGTTGGAGTGTGCATGAAAGATTGCAAATGTGCATTTTGAGGCTGGGGGGGTACCTGGTGAGAGTGGCGGGATGATCCAGCACTGCTGTTCCGGGAGTGGGTGGGCTTTTTGCCCCCAGATGGGGACTTCTCCAGCCCACTCATCACAGACTGGCCACTCGCGAATGTTGACCTGAAATCCAGCTTGCAATCTGATCAGGCGTCTCGTAAATAGATTCTCCTGCTATAGCCTCAATGTCATTACCGTACATCCAGCTGCAAAAAGTAAACCAAAATTACATGTAAACAACCGTTTATGACCGACATATTTTCTTTAGCTCGTTATTATACGTTTATTTTTATCAACTGCCTTCACATTCATTTACTGAACTATAACAGCACTCAATGTACTTATTTGCAAAACGTAGGAAGTAGAGGCCTCAATCATCAATCATTCAAAATGACAGACAAGTCCAGCCTTTTCTTAAATAGCATGACATTCAGCATTTTAAACATTCCCGAAACTTACTGATGAATCATCAGTTATCCATTGTACACATAATCACACAAACAACTGATATTTATAGAAGTAACGACTAGCCAGACACTGGAAAAAGAACAGTTAAACAAACATATCTCCATAAATCGATCCGTTTGGCTGGACTGCTGGGAAAAAGCAAGCAGATGAGCGGGTGGAATGTGCAAACTGAGTGACAGCCAATACACGCCTACGTGGTTAGCAAGGCAAATTGCGCAAAGGACACAGGACTTTCCTAATGAAATCAGGAAATCTATACACCATTGTCATACACAGCCATGAAGTCAAATCAACTTAATTGGTAAACACTCCTGTAACAGCTGTTACCTGTTAGAGGAACCAAACATTGCCAACAACCATGGTACCCAGGCCAGCAGAAGACACAAGCGTAATTAGACTCTGGGCAGGCATTTCCAATAGACACTTGAGCATAGCTAGTGTCTCAGAAAGACAAGAAACCATTGACTGAAAACAAGCACACCAGGCAGAAGTCCCATACAACATTTTTACATTTTAGTTTCTTAACAGACACTTTTATCCAAAGCGACAGAGTTTACAATTTCTACATTCATTCATTTATACAGCTGGATATTTTACTGAAGCAATTCAGGTCAAGTATCTTGCTCAAGGGTACAACAGCTGGGGTGGGACTTGACCCAGAAACCACATAACTGACAGCAATTAGAATTGTTTGCTAAATGAGGTGAATGTAGTAGGGGATGGAACCTCCCAGCATTCAGCATGCATTTATCCAAACCACATCACAAAGAAGGAAAAACTTTCAGGAAAGATGTAGCAGACACTGTATTGGCCAAAGGGGAAGCTTCAGGTGAGCATCTGGAGAATGTCAGGCTTTTAAAATCTTAGAGCCTCTCTAATCACCCAGTTGCCATATACAATTAGTTGCCAGTTTATTAGGTACAACAGTCTAGTTCAATGTGTTAGAAACATTCCATGCTGCAAACAGTTGGTTCCACCTGACCCCAAAGATGCTCTATAAGGTGGAGGTCTGGGGACTGCACAGGCCCCTCAAGAAACTGAACTTACATGCTTTACAAGACCATACATGCTTTGTAACATTTGTGCTGAAAGTATCCATGTTATAAAGGGTAAACTGTAGCCTGTTAACTGTAATGGATGCACCTAGTCAGTAAAAATGTTCAGACAAGCTGTATCATTCAAACACTGCTCAGTTGGTATCAAGGGACCCAACTGGATTCATGTTTTTAATGATAGGAGAGGACCACAGATTGGTAATCTACTGGAATAGGCAAATCCACGACTAGGACTGACATGCTGTGTTCTTCTTGCCATTCTCCTTTGACCGCTCAACAAGTTTTTGCCCACAATGCTGTTGCTGACTAGATGTTTTTTGTTTATCTGTAAACCCTTAGACAAAATGCGAGAAAATCCCAGGAGGGGAGGGCAGCCGTTTGTGATACTGGAACCAGATGATCAAATTGTCACTTGTTTTGCCCATTCTAACATTCAATCGATCAGCCACTGAATGCCTTGATGCCTGTCTGCCAGCTTTATTTAGGAAGCCATGCTTACGCAACTATCCGAAGGAGCGAACCATTTTAGTAAATGGGGTGGTGTACCTAATTTCATTAACTGGCTACTGACTGTAAAAATGATCAAACTTGTATTTGGTATAACAAACAATACCTATAAGCACTTGCCATTTTTATAACAGAGTATGCTACTGGTCAATTACATCTAAAAAGCAGTGTCTTACACAAAGTATGTGTGTAGTTCATGTTGCGCAACTGCCTCAGCACACCACCAGAATCCAAACTGGAGCCATGACAGCAGACAAGAAATTCTTCCCAAGGGCCTGAAGAGAACAACCCAAACATTCACCTCGAGGGAGACAAAAGCCACTGCAGGGAAAAACACAGCAGAAAAACAGGAAATATGCTGCGAGTTTTGGCAGACCCAAAGGAATGTGACGTGGGCACATACTGCCACATGTGGCCCAGGACCTTCCGCTCCTCGACCACAGCAGTCAATTAGATGAGAAACACACTTCCGCTTATACAACTCAAACATGTGTAGACCCACAAACAGCCTCACTGCAAACAAAGTATTATAGCCCAGCATCCCTCAGTAAGCAAACTAGGCCACAGTCTCCAAAACAGTGATTGGTCGAAAAATGGAACACTATAGCTAACCACAATCAGATGCATCATACCTAGAGGACTTTGAAACCCACCGAATGCTAGACCAGACAATTACTCCCAGCCTAGCAAACAAACCAAAAAGCCCCCCAAACACCTTTTCCAGCGCTAATTCTGTTACATGTGTTGTAGCTCTGTAAATGACGTGTCTTAGTGTTCACGTTACCAGTTGACATTTTTAACATTAATTTTGCAACGACATATCAACAGTTGTTTCAGTTGTTTTCAAACTCACCCCAATGACCTGATACAATAGTTAACCAAGAACTTCAGAAGACTTGGTAATAAATATATCCAACCAGACTAGACCGCAAATTCAAAACAAATGGCGGGAATACAATAACAAATTAAACAGTCATTCCGCATTCCTGGTCAGTGTCAGTATTATAATTATTATTATTATTATCATTTTAGCGAAGCAAAATAGTCTGAATTTATAACTGTTTAACGTAAACCAAGGTAAAACAATAAGCTCAAAAACGGTATCATGTCAAAAAGACGAATTGCAATAAAAAATAAAAAACAGAGGTGCTGCCAGACTTCCAGCAAAGCTTCTAGAAATTGTTTACATTTTTCGCTTACTTTATTTACTTAAAATACATTTAGAATAATCGGCATTCGTTCTTACCTACAACTCAAGCAGCCAGACAGCGTTCGTGATACACAAGTGTAAAACTAGCCAGAGCGTATAAGCGCTTCCATTTGTCAAATTTGATTAGGTCGTCACAGGTTTCGGGGATTGTCACCTACTTAATGAGGGGTGTGCCCTAAACATGCGTACCTTTCGGAAATCTGTACCATGCTTGATAAATGGTCGATTATTTTA
>JAOVYW010007653.1:0-10680 GCA_025775045.1 Hiodon tergisus
GTACTCGGGTGTTAATGCCTGTCTGAACCCAGTCTCGTACTCGGGTGTTAATGCCTGTCTGAACCCAGTCTCGTACTCGGGCGTTAATGCCTGTCTGAACCCAGACTGGTACTCGGGTGTTAATGCCTGTCTGAACCCAGACTGGTACTCGGGTGTTAATGCCTGTCTGAACCCAGTCTCGCACTCGGGTGTTAATGCCTGTCTGAACCCAGACTGGTGCTCGGGTGTTAATGCCTGTCTGAACCCAGTCTCGTACTCGGGCGTTAATGCCTGTCTGAACCCAGACTGGTACTCGGGTGTTAATGCCTGTCTGAACCCAGTCTCGTAGTAGGGCGGAAAAAACCCTGTCAGAACCCAATATATCATGCCTGTCTGAAACGAAGGCTTCCTGTCTGAAGTCTGAAGGCTTCCAGGGACATCTGGTATGAGAGCGCAGAATAAAGCAGCCTCACAATCTCTCCTTCTCTCAAAGAGATCAGCTGTGCATCAGAGAGATTAACAGACTGAGTGGAATTAAAAAGGTGGGCCCATCAAGTATGATGAGGAGAAGATGGGCCCATTGGAAGTGCAATCCTCTATTTCCCTAGACCGTTCTGTGAATCCTATTAGAATCCTTTGGGTTATTACATTGGCAAGTGTACTCAGTAAAATCATTACTTCAATAAAAATAAAAATAATAATAAAACAAAACAAAAAACGCTGCTACATCAGCTAAAATGTTCATGGCATTATATTTCACCAGCTCCCTGAAATATATTTATTACATTAACTGTAAAATCTTACTTAAAAGTTTTAGCTTAAACCACAAAATTTTAAAGGACTTTGTGAATTTATATTAATCCCAACCAAGTTTAATTGCCTTTTTAGAAAATTTGCGTACGTTGCCGTTTGATATCGGACTTTGGAAAGAACAGTGCCAATAACTGTCGAAAATGTGATGATGAGCTTTCAACCTTACTTGATACAGTCTGTAAAACCGATTATGCCTTAGACTCTTCGATTGTCCTATTTAATTAAGGCTCAGCCTTTGGAGAGATTTATTTCAGACAGTCACTGACGGCGAGTCAATTGAAGACGATCACTCCACCTGCACCTGATCTTATCGCCACGCATAGTGGCTGTACGTGATACTGGACACTAATTTTATGAACAAATTGAGTAATTAACTGTGTTAATTGTGTGTCCATGGAAAATTTGATTTGCGGCTTGTGCTAATTCCATATACCTGGCAGATCCCGAAGGCTTGAGCTGCCTTATTCTACGTGCGCAGATGAAGACTTCAGTGTCTTCAGTGGTCTGTCCAGAAATGTGGACAGTCAAATTTCAAATATGATATGTACCTTTATTATCTATTATTTTACACTTAGTTGCCAGTTTATTCGGTGCACACATCTAGCACTGGTTCAAACCCCTTGTGCCTCCAGTTCTTTGGGGCATGGATTATTCAATGGATTATTCAAGGTGTCAGAAACCTCAGGGGTGTTGGTGCTGACATGCTGGCATCACACAGTTGCTGCAGATTGAATGGTGGTGCATTCAATTCAGTGCAAACAGCCCATTCCATCTTATCCCAAAGATGTTCTATTGGGTTGAGGAGTGGGGATTACGCAGGCCACTCAGGTAAACTAAACTCGCTGTCATGGTCCTGGAACCATTCTAAAACAAATCATGCTTTGTGGCATAGCACATTTTCCTGCTAGGTATATCCATCCAATGCAGGGTGAATTGTTACCACAAAGGGATGCACTTGGTCAGCAACAATGTTCAGAAATGTTGTGGCTTTCAAACGTTGCTCAGTTGGTGTCAAAGAACTTAATGTGTGCCCGGAAAATATTTACTACACCATTACACCACTGCCACCAGCTTGTACTGTACCGGGCAGGATGGGTCCATGCTGCTTACACCAAATCCTGATTCTGCCATCGGGAGGACGCGAGAGGAACTAGGATTCTTCTGACCAGGCAATGTTTTTCTGCTCCTCAATTGTCCAGTGTTGGTGATAGCGTTCCCACTGTAGCCACTTATTCTTGTTTTTAGCTGATAGGAGTGAAACCCGGTGTGGTCATCTGCTGCAACAGCCCATCTGTGACTGGGGCTGACGAGTTGTGTGCTCCGAGAGGCTGTTCTGCACACCGCTTTTGTACTGCTCCATGTTTTGCCTGCCTGTGGCCCGTCTCTCCCATTAACAAGCTTTTTTCGCCCATAAGACTTCCTCTGACTGGAAGTAAGCCCCAGTCACTGTCGTATGTGAAATGCCCAGGAGATTCTGGTACCGACGATCATACCTCACTCAAAGTCGCTTAGCCCGCGCGTTTGCCCGTTCTAACGTTCAATCGAACAGTAACTGAATGCCTTGATGCCTGTCTGCCTGCTTTGTATTGCAAGCCATGGCCATGTGACTCACTGTCTATAGAAGTGAACAAGGTGGTGTACCTAATAACCTGGACGTTCGTTTGGCAAAATCCCAAAGTTTAAAACAGAACAAAAGGCTACCCTGCAATTCCAGTGTTTGGTTTGTTTGTTAATGCAGAACAAATCTTGCTTTTTCTTCATCTCTGGTCAATCATATTTGAATATTTGTCTCATGGAAGTCTCATGACCTCCGTTCTTACTCATACCCTTGTTAAATCTAACAAAAAACATGATACAACAAAGGGAAAATGATTGTGGTGTGTTTTTATTTGAGCTCAGATCAATTGAAAATAAGCTTTATTGTAAACAAACAGCTCAGAGCAGAACAACAAATTTTGTCTAAGTAAAACTTCTGGAACTTTCTTATGAATAAATTTTTTTTAACCTTGGTTATATGTTAAAAGCATGGCAGAGAGTGTAAACTGAAATGTCCAATCTAAATGTAGTTTAAAATGTGTGCTTGTTTGTTTACTTGCCTGTGTGCGCCTAATTGTTTTCCCGTTCTGGAAATGATGAAACAAACGGGTGGCCTGCGTTGCTATGGTGACCCCACTCCCTCTACCCTCCGAGGATCGCTAACAGTACATTGCTCCGAGCCACGCTTCGGGTTATTGGTCCAGAGCTGTGTGGTCACATGCACCACTTTAGGGAGGTGAGCCTCAGGCCGCTGTACACAGCCCTCGATGATCGTTTTCTACTCAGACCCCAATGACAATTAAATAGTTCCTCTTCTGCTGCTGTTAGCCACATGTAATGAGTGAGAAAGTCATGAACCTCGTGGGACCCGGGGAGAGGGAGAGGGCTGAATCCCTGAGAATCGGCGTACGCTGCTTAACCTTCCCAATATACTTGGACGCCGTTTCTATGTGCAGAGGCACATTTTCGTCTGGAGTGTGCATTAAAATGAAAAAAGCACCTCTAGCCTATGGCTTTTAATGTGCCTCGATCATTAGGGAGAAGCATTAGCTGTTGCCATATTGTGTCTTTGACCTTTAACCTTTCGTTTATTTTACAGGGACCGTACACATTCATTGATTTTTTTTCAGATTTAGCCAAAAAACTCATTTCCATCTGCAGTATAAGCCACGTCGAGTTTCCAGTGTCGTAAATGGTCACGGGAGGTGGAGGGAGGTTCTCAGTCAGCTTATTTGTAGAGGACGGATTTGAACAATGTGTATTAAAATCCATTGACACCCATTACCATAATCTTTCCACATGCAAACATGACAGATACTTAATTAGCGTAATCAAAAGGTTTTATGAAGTTGGCTCCAATCAGCGGTTCTTTTTTTATTTAAATTTTTTTTACAGAAGCCTTTTTTTCCTTCAATAGAAGGAAAACAATAATGACGAATGAACCAAACTACACAAGTTTAAAATAAAGACATAATTGTAGCAACATCAGTTACTTTCTCTGTATCCGGGTCATGTCATTTCCCAACAAACCAGTAAAAAGAGTGATTATGTGCTGAGCACAAAATACCAAGTAATACAAATTCAAACTGAACTTAGTCAAAACCAAAATAAAATCACAATAAATGGTAACAGTTTATATTATGCAATTGATTTTTGTCTGAGAGTAAGTTGAGTCTGCCCACCATCTTAATCAGCTTGTCTTAATTGGACTATGGTATGGATTCATATATTGATCTGGGTCTAGATGCATGCGTGCCATGGCGCAGAATTAGTAACGCTTGACGATAACAGCGTACTATGCTAGCGAACTGGCAACAAACACGTATGCACAACAAGCCCTTGAGTAATATGCAATAATGTTCGCAACATTGTTCTCCACCACTGATTGGTTAAAACTGGTCATAGCAAGTAAATTATAGATAGTTGTAAATTAGATTTAGATTATACATTACATAATTGCAACAGAATGTTTTTTTTAATTGGAGTAAAAACATACAAAAAAAAGTAGTTGAAATGTCTAAGCTGGACTACAACAAGATTTGTCAACCCTGAAGCCAGCGTTGAAAGCTGTAAAAGCAAAGACACTTCTTCCATTCCGTTGTTTACGGCCACTTCTGCACAGGTGTCTGATGGATCCAGATGTTGGAAGCCACAAACTCGAGAATAATAAACCAAGCCTGAACAGTCAGCAGCTTTCAATCTTGGCCGTTTTTTACTCCGTTGTCTCACAGTTGAATCTGTCGACCTCCCAGTAATGGCACTTAGATAAGCCTGGTCAGAAAATCCGCGCTCCGTGTCCTCTGTGTGCAGTTATGGATTTTATTGCTCGGACAAAAGTTTGTGGAGAGAAGGCTTGACAAATTACCTTTTTTTATTTTTATTAAACTTGCAACGGTAGCTGGTCGCGACTTTGGTCTTTCATTACTACACCGTTCTCCTCTCCTACAATAAACGGGTGCTTATTGATTCTTCCGGGCTATCAGATGTCCTGGCTGGTGTCCGGCGTACCTCTTTGTCTGCGAAGTCTCCTGACACGTTTTAAATGAAAACAGTCATCTGAGCAGTGCCACACGATTCAGTCGAATTCAGACCATAAGCCTGTGTTTAAATGTTCAAAAACATTTAAATACCATGCAAACTTGCAATCTTGGAATAAATGTCTGCATATATTCGCATGTCATCTGCTCATGGCAAAGCAAGCTTCTTCACAATGTGTAATCTTGGAGAATATAAAAATGAAAAGATTTGAAAGATTTGAATTCTAAAGTGAAAAGTTCTCGTAAAACACTTCTGACACAGCCATGATTTCCAGTTTTGACACGGTGCCGTACATTTATTTAGGGAATTGCTGGGTAGCCTCGGACAGTTACTAAAAGTTATTAAAACAACAAAGGGAGCCTGGAAACGCAGTATCATCAGCTGCATGGTGTAATCAGGATTTCACAATGTGACGAACTCAAGCAAAAGTGCTCTGCTAGCTTACTGGTCCTTTGCATGATGAAAGGGCAGTGCAGTGCTCTAACGGGGCGCCTGATTTCTAAAGACAGGGAAATCGAGTGGTGCTTTTAATTATTTATTATTCATTCGTCTTCAAGCCTCAGTAACTCAAACTCTTTACACCTGGAATCTTCCAAACGTGTTAATGAAACAGAATGAGGTAGCGAGAAGAGCAGAACTTGAAAAAAATATTGCATTTATTCTTTTCTGCCCAGATGGTGTTGATAGACTTAAAAAGGAAAATAATGAATTCCTACCTATACTCCCACCCAGAATTAAACACAAAACGCTAACAATTGGGACTGCAATTAATGTTGTTAGTCTGACAGCGTCAGAACGGTGTGGTTTTAATGTACAGGTAAAACATTGATGGAATTTAGGAATGAAAGACCAAAGCTCCTGATTAAGTTACGATGAAGGAGCCCATTACATGAAAGCAAACCTGTTCCACGCTGTCAGCGGATGTGACTTGTCCGGCTGCCCTAACAGGAGCGGAGAGAAAGAAACCCAAGCCGGGATGGGAAATCGATGGAGAGCTAACAATGGCAGAAATAATGGGATTTCAGAACGGCAATGAAGTAGGAGAGCTATGTCTGATCACACTCCCTTCGTCCACCGCTGTCTCCTCAATGTAATAGTGAAAAAGCTTACTAAAATAGCCCTCAAATAGGTATGTATAATGTATACGGCTGGCTCATTCTTGCTCTGTGATGGACCGCTCTTTTGCTGCTTATCTGTGTCTCTCCCTGAATGTTTTTTGGCTGTTCTCCCAGCAAATGGTCCTTTTTGCCAAAGTCCATCTGTTCTCTCCGGCTCCTCATACGATCCTCGTACGCGTGTGTGTGTGCGTGTCGGTGTGTGTGTGTGCGTCTGTACGTTTTTCAGTATGTGTGTGTGTGTGAGTGTGTGTGTGTGTGTGTGTGTGTACGTTTTTTCACTGTGTGTGTGTGTCTGTGTGTGTGTGTGTGTGTGTGTGTGTGCGTGCGTGCGTGTGTGAGTTTTTCACTGTGTGTGGGTGTGTACGTGCGTTTTTCACTGTGTGTGTGTGTGTGTGTGTGTGTGTGTGCGCATGCGTTTTTCACTGTGTGCGTGTGTGTGTGTGTGTGTACGTTTTTTCACTGTGTGTGTGTGTCTGTGTGTGTGTGTGTGTGTGTGTGCGTGCGTGTGTGAGTTTTTCACCGTGTGTGGGTGTGTACGTGCGTTTTTCACTGTGTGTGTGTGTGTGTGCGCATGCGTTTTTCACTGTGTGTGTGTGTGCGCATGCGTTTTTCACTGTGTGCGTGTGTGTGTGCGCATGCGTTTTTCACTGTGTGCGTGTGTGTGTGTGTGTGTGTGTGTGTGTGTGTACGCGTGCGTTTTAAACAAGTGTGCAATTGCCCGCTGAAAACGACCAAGCGGCCACAGTTCCCACCTGGCAGCAGGTGGAAAATCAACACATCACGCGTCCCAGCGGGCCGCCAGCTCGGAGAGATGGAGATTTTTAAAGCAGTGCTTCTGTTCTTGTTTGAGCAACAGGTCTGAGGGATGGTGTGGTTAGAAGTCTATGTGCGTATGTGCCTGTGCACATGTCTATGTGTGTGTGTGTGTGTGTGTGTGTTTTGGTTTGGTGATCTTGGTTTTGAAGTTAATTAATTGATTTTTTTTATTTTTATCAGTGGTAGAAGTGCCTTGTGGCAATAGGATTTTGTAAATTTGTATTTATTTGTATTTAAGCTTTTTTCAGTTCTATTTCCATGTAACATCAAGAATACAAAGGTTACTATGTACAACACCTGTAGGATTCCCCCCTCACACTTTAAGATTAAAGAGTATGTTATTGTTAAAGTGAGATATTGCCATTGTGTGTGTTGTGATGCAAGCATTTATTTTTGCGTGGTCTTCAGCGAATGGCAACATTTTATTTTATAAAGTGTAACATTTCAGACAAGGATCCTAGAGATCAGTGGCCAGAGTCCTCTGTGAGACTTCAGTACTCACCTGAGGCTTTAATACTTCCCAGATGTTCTCAGCATACAAGCGACTGGGGCCACACAGACAATCCGACAAGATCTGGACTCATCTCATTTCATCTAATCTCATCTCATCTCATCTCATTTCATCTCATCTGAGATGGCTTCAGATTTTGGAATGTTACTTCCAAGATTCCGAAGCAAACTGACAAAATCTGACAAAATCTGAGATGTGGATAGGCGCTTCATCTTTTGCGTTCTTAAAGTTACTAATATAGTTTAAACAGTATAATAGCCTGATGATTTGAGATGGACTGAGATTGATGTTCAAGCTCTAGATCTGATAAAATCTGAATCTCAGATTTTTGCCTGTCCACACAGAGAGACTGATAAGATCCAGAAGAGATGGGATGGGATGGGATGAGGTGAGGTGAGGTGGGATGGGATGGGATGGGATGGGATGAGGTGAGGTGAGGTGAGGTGGGATGCGATGGGATGGGATGGGATGGGATGAGGTGAGGTGAGGTGAGGTGAGATGGGATGAGGTGAGGTGAGATGGGATGGGATGGGATGGGATGGTATGAGGTGAGATGGGATGGGATGGGATGGGATGAGGTGAGGTGAGATGGGATGGGATGGGATGGGATGGGATGAGGTGAGATGGGATGAGGTGAGGTGAGGTGAGATGGGATGGGATGGGATGAGGTGAGGTGAGATGGGATGAGGTGAGGTGAGGTGGAATGGGATGGGATGGGATGGGATGAGGTGAGGTGGGATGGGATGGGATGAGGTGAGGTGGGATGGGATGAGGTGAGGTGAGGTGGGATGGGATGGGATGAGGTGAGGTGAGGTTGGATGGGATGAGGTGAGGTGGGATGGGATGGGATGAGGTGAGGTGAGGTGAGGTGAGGTGAGATGGGATGGGATGGGATGGGATGAGGTGAGGTGGGATGGGATGGTATGAGGTGAGATGGGATGGGATGAGGTGAGGTGAGGTGATGTGAGATGGGATGGGATGGGATGAGGTGAGGTGAGGTGAGATGGGATAGGATGGGGTGGGGTAGGGTGGGGTGGGGTGAGACTGGATGGGATGAGATGAGCGACAGCAAGCTGTCCTGCCATTATCGCTACCATCTTTATGTGGAGCGCAAAAGGTTCTATAAAGTATGACCTAGCAGCGGGGTCCGGCACAAGGTCAAAGTTCAGCTGATTTGAAGTCTCAGCGATGCTACCATCGCCTGATGGTTGCTCTGCTCTTCAGCAATTGTCAGGTGACAAAGTATAAACCATTAATTAAGACCTCACTGAACTGGCTGGAAGTGCTATAGCAGGCTGCCAGGTCAAACACATTTCAAGCCTTGGTGACCCTAAGTAGAGCCTTGAATCGATAAAATTTGTTACAGCATCAAGTTCCTTTGGTGGTCAACCACATCAAATCAGTCACCAAAGAAATCCATATATTCGCAGACTCTATTCTCTCAAATGCTGTTCTCCTGGGTTTGAATCCAGCCTTGGGGTTCCAGTCTTGTACTTGGCTCCAATGCCACCCTGACCTGGACAAGTGAATGGGAGACCAGTCTTTCACTGAAAAAAGATATGTTCTTACTTTTTCTCAGTTGGCACACTTAGGGTTGATCAAAATGAATAGAGTAGGCGCCTTGGAATATGTTCGCTTGGGAGCTTTTTTGCATTTCAAATATTAATTTTATACATTTGACACTGAAGTGATTCGCCCTCTTTTCATATCTTATTCATGAGGAAAGGCCTGGAACTGCAGGGCAAGCTGAAAACTGAAAGAGTCTGTGGAATTGAGTGAGACCACCTTAACTCCTCCTGAGCACCCTCAGGTCTGTCTTTGTCATGCAGCCCTTCAGTCATGTTAGCCTGGTTTCCATCCTCATTATTCCACCTCGCTGCTGAGATGGTATTAACGGGACGCGGATGCAGGTGGCTCCTCTGTCTCTTCCATACCTGTCCTCTCATCACTGAACGATGCTGCCTCTCTAATCTGCTCCAAATCAAGGAGTCGCAAACCTTCTCTCTCTCCCAAATCTTCTCAGAGAACGATGCATTCAGTTGTTCATTCAGGAAAAGCAAAATTTATCAATATAAGCTTTTTCATTATTGGCAAATCAAGTAACAATGTAGACCTTAATCCAAAATTCTTGTGAGCATCGTGCTTTGGAAAGTAGTCGTAATGGATCAGTAATCACTTCTCACAGTACAGTCACGGAAAGCAGCGGCACACCGAATGACACTCCGCTCTCCCACTCTCTCTCTCTCTCTCTCTCTCTCTCTCTCTCTGGTTATGCATGAAAAAATATAAAAGAACCACAGTTAGTGATCTGTTCAATTAAAAGTGTTGGCTTAAGCCAGCTCTGTTCCTGCTCAGGTCGTTATGACCAGGAGAACACAGCGACAGAGCACAATTAGCAGAGCGCTGCCCAACCTGGGATTGGTTAAATCGGCAGGGTGATTCCTAATCTATATAAATTGTTTCCTAATTGCTGTGCTTAAGCCTTCCTGAAAATATGCCTTTGTTAAAGTTATATTTCCCATTTTGTTTTTACGTTGCTCATTTTATACTATGACCATATGTCTATTGTAAATTGCGATGTTTTTGCATCAAACAAAACTCTTTTTGTAATTTGCTCGGTTATACAACCCATCATGGCATACTAGTTATATACTGTATAATGTATTAACGCTCATTGGATTTTAAACCACTGAGGGATGTAAAAACAAACAAACAAAATTAATTTAATTTAGAGCCGTTGCTCATTTTCCATTGTATAATCTGTGTTTGCCCTTCCCCAACCTCAGGCCATTGCAGTGATGGGTCCACGGTGACCCGGGTAGGGGTGGATACATTGCCTCTGTCCTTTGTCCACTTTGATATGCATTTACTTTTGGTTTGTTTTTGAACATCAAAGCAAAGTGTGGAACTCACTTTTTTTTTTTTACAATCGTTTTTAGTGTTGCCTCCATCCGTTAAATTAAGAAAATCCGTGCAATGAAAAATTAATATTCCTTTATTCTGTAGACTTAGAGTATTCTACCATGTCATGTCCATTGTGAATTTAATGATCTGCATGTTAAATAATGCTATTCAGCTATCTCAGATGTGATAATGGGTTCACACATACTGGACAAAAGTTTATGTTTGTCATATATGCATCAAGTCAGCACAAAGAGTTAGCCTCTTCGTTAAGGTAATCTCTACATTGAATCTTACTACTCAGAAATTAGTAATCCATCCAGTTTTGTTCAAGGTGCCCACTAGCTGATTAAATAGCCTGGATAAAATAGGTAAAGGCAAGTATTGTAGCCTTCAGGTAGGGACCAAACTGCAAATATTTTTCTGGGAATAAGGGAGTAGAACCAATTTCAACATATATATAAATGC
>JAOVYW010007656.1:0-10677 GCA_025775045.1 Hiodon tergisus
TTGGTGCACTAGAGCTTATTTTAGTTATCAGTCTCATTTAGTAATTTATTATAATATCTGAAGGCATAAGTTCTTAGAATACTTGCTTAAGATTACTTTAACCAACATTTTAATGAAATAAACACAAACCATCTGGTAAAAATGTAAAGAATTTATTAACAGGATGTGGGGTTTACAAACAACATGGAGGACAATACATGGGCAAAAAGGGTGGAAAAGGGAATTTAAGGAACACAATGGCAGAGGGTAGTTCAGCTGTAGTAGAACATGTGGCTAAAACAAAGGACGACCCGAGAATCTATGAGTGCGCTATGAGTAGATAGAAACGGCTAGCTCACGCATGAAAAACATTCCTTGTATGCATTGCTTTACTCAATTGTTCCAAACCACACGGTGACGAGTTCGTATAGACCGTTTCTCTTCCACCACAAATATGCACTCACACCAACACAGGGGGTACAAAGCTACCGAGCACATGGATTCTACTCTAAATGTACGTGTTACCAAATAGACACACATTGACTGAGTACAACAAAACAGTAAAATGCCCAGATGCCACAGCTAACTTGTGGACTCGTATCATGAGATGCAAGTCGCCATCCGTTTCTGGAAAACAGAAGACTTTCCATCCCTGGTTAGCTTCTGCGGGAATATCGTTGCTAGCTCCTGCTAGTTATGTCGCTTCGTAGTTTGGGATTTTCTTCCGGGGTAGAATTAGCTCAGTCCCGGGGAACATGCACCCACGTCTGGGAACCTTTTTGGTCTCCATTGTGTAGCCACAAAAGCTGTGATCAAGATTTCTCTTGTGGCAGGCTTAGAGCTCAGTTGCAGCTCTCTCTTTATGTTCCAGCTGAATGCCTCTCAGTTAGAATCACTGTCCCCCCTTTAGGGCAGCATCGCAGGAGAAGACAGGCTTTCTATCCTTATGGCCCCTTTATGGCCCCCTCTGGAGGGCCTTCCCCTCTTTAACGCCCAGCTGAAGGCCTTGCTGGCAACAGGGAGCTGTGTCCCTTTTATGCCTACATGGGTATCAAGTCTTTTCAAACGATATGGTGATCTATAGTATCAAATGCAGCACTTAAATCAAGCAGTACTAGAACAGACACCAAGTTATTATCAGATGCCATTAGAATATCATTTACAAGTACTGCCTCAGTACTATGCCCTGTTCGAAAACCTGACGGAAATGTTTCTAGCCTATTATTAGAGTTTCGAAATTCCAAAAATTGCTGCGATACTACTTTCTCCAATATTTTAGACAAAAAAGGCAAATTAGATACTGGTCTAAAGTTCTTAAGAACATATGGATCTAAGTTTGGTTTATTTATTTATAGATGGCTTAATTACCGCTACTTTGAGAGACTCTGGGACATATCCTAATACTAAAGATGCATTAACAATGTTTAACATTGGTTTTGACAATACTGAGAGATCTTTCACTAACTTTGTTGGTATTGGGTCAAGGAAACAAGTTGACAAATTTGATGATGAGATAAGATTTTAGTAGAAAAGCTATCAATACAAGTTCTGGATTTGCTTTCCATGGGAGGTTCAGAGAAAACATTTGCCAATGAGATCTCACTTCTAATTTCTTCAATCTTCTCACTGAAGAATTTTATGAAGTCCTTGGTGCTATGATACAAAATCAGGTTATCTATTCCTTGACTTTTGGATATTTTGGCTACTGTAAAAAAAAATTTAAAAATCTTGGACTGTTTTTGTTCTCCTCAATTAGTTAGAAGTATGCAGAGCGAGCAGCTACCAATGCATATTTATAATTGCGAACACTTTCT
The DNA here is from genome assembly GCA_025775045.1 of Hiodon tergisus. Classification (NCBI taxonomy): domain Eukaryota; kingdom Metazoa; phylum Chordata; class Actinopteri; order Hiodontiformes; family Hiodontidae; genus Hiodon; species Hiodon tergisus. The sequence continues at coordinate 1,794 of JAOVYW010007656.1, forward strand.
TTCCATCCTATAAGGAAAAACCTGTAGTTTGGATGAGCACCACTTACGCTCTAGTTTATGACATTCCTGCTTGATTTCCTTGTATAATCAGTGTACCATAGGGAGAATTAATTATTTATTTTTTTCAATCTCTGAGGAGCTACCAGATCTAGAGTTCCACTTAACGCCTTGTTATAGATATCTAGCATTTCATCCACTGAGGTAATATTATTGAATATTCTTTCCTCAGGTACAACATTTGGCAGCTCTTCGATAAACCTTAGCATCGTACTTAGATTCATTAAATGACTGATAAACTGCTTCTGCTCTGGGACCTTGGAATTCGTCAACTGAATTATAAACGTAATAAGAAAGTGATCAGGAAATACCGGGTTATATGGAAAAACAGATCAATTTTCAATATCAACACCAAAACCAGATCTAATGTATGGCTGCGACAATGCATGGGTTCCGCCTCATGTTGGACAAACCCGAACGGATCCAATACAGGAGAGCCATTTTTACCATTATTTGACTAAGTCCTCTGTAAGACAAGTACTTGAAATGAGGAATAGCTGCCAAAACTTTTAGTTGCTAAGCTAAATTTGCTACGAAAAATTGTGGTAACCACAACGACCAGACTCGCAAGGTTTTTGGCTGCTGGAGGAATCATCTGGAGTGGCCTGATTAAGGGCTATGTATTCCTCTGGTTTTAGCCAGGTTTCAGATAGATTTAAAATATCGACATAATTGTCCATTATTACTTCACTCACAAGACAGGCCTTTGAGTTTAAACATCTAACATTTAGTAAACAAATTCTTAATTTGTTTTCAGGTGATTTATTGTTAAGAGATACAGGATTGCTAAATTGAATGTTGATGAGATTTTTATAACAAACATTTCTTTATATTAATGACTTTCTTTTAACATGGTGGGGAAAAGACAGGCTCAATATTGATTCTAATCTCAGTCTGGTTCCTAATCACAGATTCGGAGATGCACTCAGGCATCAGTGTAAGACCAAGTGCCTGTTTCCTGGCTGGTCAGCCTGACTAATCAAGGCTGGAGTATAAGTGTAATTTTGACATGGGCGGTTAACTTGATTACTGGAAAGCAATTAACCATAGATGAATGTTGCGCGATAGTATTATATATATTTTTCAGTAAGGACCAGATCTAAGACTGCTCCTGAAAAGTAGCTCATAAAAACCAGAATTATCTAGTCTCTAATATCTTTCCAGGTCCACTGTAGAACTGGAACCATATTGTTCTGTTTCTGTTTTTATTTATCCAGGTGGTTTATTGTTATGGCCATCTAATCTACCTGACCTTGGGCTTTGATATTCTGTGAATATATTAGAATAAGAGACTGAAATTAACATGTACATCTCATATAGGCCCCTCAACACAGATCCCTTGTAATTTTACTGGAAACGTTTGTTCGCTTGTGTAGTGACCATTTTTCACACATTTAGTGTGAAATGTTGGATTGCTCAGAAGTTAGACTACATGCATTCCAATGTCTGTGGGTCAGCGAGGGCCAGAAAGCGACCTTTGGTCAATGGTGCTGTGAATCTGGTCACACCGACTACAATAAAAGTACTGTGTGATTCTTAGAACAGACGAGTAACCGGAGGGTTGCATAAAAAAGAGCACTCACCAGTTAACATCAGGCATAAAAAATAAGCAAATTCAATTCAAAAAATTGTTTATAAGATTACATTATATAAAATGAAATGTAAACCATATTTTTCAACCCTAACATTAAAAAATATAACCAATCAAATCCCTTTAATTGATACTTTAAATATATCTGTGAATCCTGGGTTAACATTTGCTAATTAAATTCCTGAGTATCAAAAAAAAAAAACAGTACAGTACCCTTTGACCCATATATTTGGGTTAATCTTTGGTCCTTTGGTCTTAGGGCTCTGACACATACACTTAAAATGTACTGTATAGAGCTGTGCTGAATTCTGTCCAGTTTAATTTCATACGTCTTTTTAAAAACGCTCCATAAACTGCACGCTGTACCAAAAAACAGACATTTTAATCAAATAGAAAAATATAAAAACAGCTGAGGTTAATATACATTAAAAAAACCTAATAAATATAAATTCTTCAGTTGACAGCAGTGGGTGACAGATAGAAGCCGTAATTTGTAGTGAAAATTGAGAATGCTAATAAAAAAATAAAATCCCTTCTCCATTTGATCAATGCTATCCAGGATCCCCATTACGCCACGTCGGTTATCGTCCAATCACAATCTAACTGCTGTCTCACTCTTAGTAGGTGTTACTACCATGTCTAGATGGTAGTAAAAAGCCATAAAAAGTATGGCTCGCTAACTAGCAAACATTGTTAGGAAAAGCTAGTCAAACCATATTTTCTGGAGGAGTAAGACCGCTAGCTAGTGAAGGAATTGAGCAAATTATATTGTGCATATCCAATAAATAGGTTGAACTTAATCTTAAGCCATTTGAAGAGGGCAGAGTGACCAATATCATACAAGGCTGGCAGCAACTGTATGAACACAAACTAGCTCTGTACTAGTACTGTACCAACTGAACTTAATGGAATTAACCACAGAATAAAATGGTTCCATTAGCCTACTTTTCGAGACTTAAGTTCATCGATTTTGTCAATACTTTTTTGTCATTTTTGAATATAATATTTTTGATCTGTTGATTTAAAAAAAATCAGCTTTGTGATGACCTTTCAGGGCTTTAGGCATACTATCTTGCTAGGAGTGCCTGTGTTCCTAGGTCCAATTTTAAACCATTGATGAAAACTCAAATAAGAGCTAGACTAAAACTATGTGAAGTATGTAAAGTAATTCATACATTTTACAGTAACATAATGACACTTTTATAGTACTGTAATCTATTGCATGACCAGCATTACTGTGCTTTGTTGGACTCTGTTGGGCTCTATTAAGCTTCAAGGCAGAAATCTGACAAGATCACTTTCACCATCCAGCCAAATCACTCTGACTGAGTTCAGCTTAGCTACGCTGTTAGTAGCCACTCAATAACCATACTAATTTTCTTTCAAACTCAGTAACACCCACAAACCAGCTTCTAAATTATGACGGTACAATATAAAAGGCGTGCGTAACATGGGTCCAAAGGATCCCGGATAGCACTGACATTCTCCATTTCCGTGTTCCACGCTTCCGTGACAGCAAACACACAAACAAAAAGAAAGTCTGACTGCATCTGGAGTTCCCATTGGAATGGCATCACCTCAAAGCAGAGAAGAGTGGTTTTGGATTAGTGCCCCTTGTCAGGTGTATAATCGTTTCGCTTCAGATCTAGAACAGACAAAACAGAAAAACCAGCCATAAGATGTTTTTTGGAATTTAAACTGGGATCCTGAAATTGTTCTGAAACAAGGATTTGGAAAAAAAAATTCAAATCCAAGTTATAAACAAACACCCACCTGGAAGCCTGAGTTCCCTGCAGCAGGAATTGCAGTGGTGCTTGGCTCGGAAGCTTCTGATCGCCTCCTCTCCCAGGTTCACTGGTCCAAACACCACGCTAGGATATCTGCAAGGAGAACAAGCTGGTCACGTTCAACTCTGTTGAAGATCAGCGTCCCCTTTGTTTTTCTTCCTTAGACTCTGGACCAGAACACACAGGCCGAGGGACGATTCAAAGCCACAAATCTACCCTGTCAGAGAGCTGGAGATTTAGGAACTAAGGAAAAACTGAAAAAAGGCCACCATAGATCACCTGCCACCTACTTTGCCAAAAGATGTGGTACAGGTTAACATGTTAAATTAACGGGACTTAGAACGGTACAGTGTACACTTGAGTACTCAAACTGAACTGCCTTGGAACATTTGCAGATGTATCCATGGGATAAAGATGAAAAATGTAAAATGAGAATGATACTTACCCTGTGCTACCACTTCTCATGACAGAAGGCTCAGTTAATATCTCCCCAACACCTAAGACAGATGTTAACAGATGTTTGTGGCATGTGGCATGTGGCATGAGGCAACTGATAACAGTCACCAGATCAGCAGTGTGCAGCACAGGATGCAGATGGATGTGTGTCTGTCATCCTTCCCCGCTGGATATATTAAATATGAAAAACCGGACGGGTACCTTGCAGGTCCAAAATTAAGAGCTCTCCCCTGCTGTACTCATAGGACCAGTGGCTGAGTGCTAGCATGGTCTCATCTAGCAGATTTGTGGGAACAAGCTCCTCTCCACTGCTGTCGTTGAATCTTCTGAACTCGCCAGCCAGGCACTCTTCGATGGTGACCCACTGATCATCACCGGGGCGATACAGGAGGAACATCTCCAGGAACCTTCCCAGAAGGCAAAATAGGCTCTTCACAATTGGTGCGCGCTAACAAGGTCAAATATACAAAGACCCATACATACTCTTAAAACACATACACACACACCTACTCATAAAGACACAGCAGAACAAACAGAATTAACCTTGCATTACCTGGGTGAGTAAGGAATAGAATTTGGTCTCATTTGGTTGAAAGCAAAGGCCAATTTCTGAGCCGCCCTCTGCTGTTGAATTTCCTGCAGGGGAACACGTTGGCAGGGTTACAGAGTTTACTATGTGCATTTTACTGCTCAATGGTGCATCTGGACAGTGCTGCATGTGACTTCCCTAAGGTCCAGTTCCACTGCCTTCTACTGACCACACAGGTTGAGCAACTACAGTGTCTAATCACACAATCCCCCACAGGAAGATACAGTCGAGCCGTAATGAGTATCTTTGCTGTTCCTGAAACTGTGAAACGTGTTAGAATTAAAGCTATGCACAAACGAAGCCAGGGAAGTGAGCGGGACACTGATGGTGATATATGGGAACAACAGAACATCACGAACATGGAAAAGAGAACTGATGAAGAAGAAGGAGGAAGAAGGGCCTGATGATTCTGGGGCAGAGAAACCCCCACTGCATACAGCTCTTACCCTGAGACACAGGTGCAACACCGTGTCCGTCTTGTAGACACTCTGCCAAGCGTCCACAACCTCCGGCAGGATAAACTTGACGATGTACACCTGCCCTGGCACCAGGGCATCGTTCTCGGTCCAGGAGCAGATGGCTCTGCCTGTCTGCCGCAACTCGCTACTTCTGTCGCTGCCTGCCTCTTCAGGAACGAAGAATTCCATCCTGGCTCCAAAACCGTGCTGGGCCCAGGAGGACATGCTGTTTATGGTGCCTGGGGAGCTCTCCTCCAACTGGTACACAGTGACAGGCTCACCTGCGGAGGGGACCAGAGAGCCGACATGTGCAACCCCACTAAAACACCAAGTAGAACATCACTTCAAGGTGTGTGTATACACATACAATCTTCTTGAATACACCCCTACACTGTCTGGAGAATAGTGAAGGTGAAAACCTGCTTCACAAATTAAAATTGCAGAGAGCATGTGATGTCAAACAATTTATCTGTATGGTTTTTCGAACTGAAGTACACAGAACCACCCAGTTTTAATGTAGGTCTCAGTGAGAAGCTCATTGTGTTCGTTTGTATGTTTGTGTGTTTGTAATTATAAATGTGAGTTGGTAGCTGCTCACTCTGCATACTCTCCAAACTAATTGAGGAGAACAAAAACAATCCAAGATTTATTTTCGATAAAGTAGCCAAAATAACCAAAAGTCAAAAGAGTCTGTATCATAGCAGCAAGGACTTCATGACATTCTTCAGTGAGAAGATTGAAGAAATTAGAAGTGAGATAAGGGCGATCTCATCTGCAGAAGTTTTCTCTGAAACTCCTATGGAAAGTAATTCCAGAACTTGTTTGGATTGCTTTTCTCCTATTGAGCTTATTGAAATTGAACAGCTTATTTCTTCTTCATCAAAATTGTCAACTTGTTTCCTTGACCCAGTACCAAAGAAGTTAGTGAAAGATCTTCTCTCAGTAACTTCAAAACCAATGTTAAACATTGATAATGCATCTTTAGTATCAGGATATGTCCCTGAGTCTCTCAAAGTAGCAGTAATTAAACTAACTATAAAGAAACCAAATTTAGATCCATATGTTCTTAAAAACTTTAGGCCAGTATCTAATTTGCCATTTTTGTCTTAAATATTGGAGAAAGTAGTAGCCCAGCCGTTATTGGAATTTCTAAACTCTAATTGAGTCAGGTTTTCGAACAGGGCACAGTACTGAGGGAGCACATGTTAGGGTTGTAAATGATATTCTAATGGCATCTGATAATAACTTGGTTTCTGTTCTAATACTGCTTGATTTAAGTGCTTCATTTGATACTATAGATCACCATATCCTCTTAAAAAGACTTGATACCCACATAGACATAAAAGGGACTGCTCTGTCTTGGTTGAGGTCATATTTGACAAATAGATTTCAGTTTGTTAAAATTGGGGAAGACTCATCTGATTTGTTTCTGGTAATACATGGAGAACCACAAGGTTCGGTGTTGGGCCCCCTTCTATTCTCTTTGTATATGCTACCCCTTGGTGATATCATCCGTAAGCACAAGATCAACTTTCATTCTTATGCGGATGACACGCAGCTATATCTGTCAGGGAGCCCAGGTGAGGATTTTCCATTAGTTAGACTGGAGCTTTGCTTGAAAGATGTAAGAGATTGAATTTCCTACTGTTGAATTCTGAAAAAACTGAAATCATCATCCTTGGCCAAAAAGGCTCAATGATTATGTGCTGGACTTAAATGGAAAGATGATAGAACAGTGTGTATTGGTTAAACATCTTGCAGTTACAATTGATCCAGATCTTTCTTTTGATCGGCATACTAAAGATATTGCCATAATAGCATTTTACCACCTGAGAAACATTGCCAAGATTAGGTGATTGGGATGCAGAGAAATTAATCCATGCTTTATTTACTTCCAGACTTATTGTAATGCTATATTATCAGGTGGCTCAAATACAGCCACAAATGCATTACAAGTTGTTCAGAATGCAGCTGCTAGGACCTTACTAGATGTAAGAAATATGATCACATCACACCAGTACTGGCTTCATTACATTGGCTGCCAATAAGTCAGCGGGCTGATTTTAAGTTACTTTTGTAAACTTTTAAGGCTGTAAACGGGCTAGCTCCCTCATATATAACAGATATTATAGTCCCATATGTCCCATCTATATACACCAAGAATAATCAAATCTAAATCTGGAGGAAGAGCATTTGCACATAGAGCTCCAAAACTGTGGACTAGCCTCCCAAAATTTGTGCGGGAATCGGACACAGTCTATATTTAAAGCAAGATTAAAGACGTATCTATTTAAACTTGCATATAGTCAATAGGGGGACTGTGACAGTGAAGGGACTATGGCTATTCGAAATTTTAGTTGATAAGAACCATTACTGTTGTCGCACCATCATTGGTGGTTCACCTCTAGGTTCTGCCTTTGGTGGGGCGGGATTCCAACCACCTTCATAGCCATTTGTCGTTCCCGGCACTCACCCTCTTTGAATGCTGCCATAGATATATATATAGCTTTGACCACTTAACTTTAACTTTTAAAATTTAAGCCAAACGCTAGACTTCAGCCATCTGGGCCCCTACCCCTCTCCTCTGGATATTACAATGTTTTGGAACTCCTCTACTGGAGGGCATCACACATTATGGACATTAAATTCTTTAATTCAATTCCTACTGCCGGAGAGCGGACCCCTTTAAGTCGGGTTCCTCTCAAGGTTTCTTTCTGCCAGTGTGAGGAGATTTTCTTTGCCACTGTTGCCACAAGCATGCTTTTGGGGGGGTCAGGCCTGGGAAATACCATATTTTTCTATATGTAAAGCATCTTTGTGACATGGAAACATGTGAAAAGCGCTTTATCAAAATAAATTACATTGACTGATTGAGTGGCAGTGGGGTTTCATTGTGAGTGTCAGTAGGAGTGTATCTCTCACCTCGTGGTTGGACTGGGTTGAAGGGGATGCTTAGTGCCAGGCGCATCAGGTTGTTACGCTCCACGACTACGACAGAGAACGACAGAAAAAGGAAACTGGAATTATACCCTTCTTTACCACAAGGTTAATTATTTAGAGTTACTGGTCACTGTTAACAATAAAATGGTTTTGACATAAACAGGTTGTGTAAATAAATCATATCTGGGACACTGGGCTGACAGTGGAGATAAATGTACTTTTTCACACCCCTGTGTTTTTGTGCTTACTGCCGAATGCCCTGAACTCAACACCAGGGCTTTCAGATGGGACACCTTGCAACTCCTCTGGGAAGGCCAGGGATGGGGAGCTGCCAAAGAACCGCTCAGCGGTAAGACGGACGTTTGACGGACAGGCTGGGGTGCTGGGGCTCTGGGGGTCAAGCAAGTGATACAAGTGTCTCTTGGTGGATTTGTGGCCTCTCCAGCAGAGTCCAGAGACAGGCACACCCTGCTGTAGATCACCAGGCCCAGTCTCAGGACCTCGGTTGTTTCCCTGGACATGTCCACCCCATGCTCTGCCTCCTCCCACCAACGGGAGAGAGGTCCCGTTGCTGCCCCCACTGGAACTGCGGTGTCCCCCAATTTCCGTCCCCCACAGGCGCCGAGAGGCAGTGGGCTCCAACGTCTGCAGGGCTGAGAGAGCCTTCAGAGAATCCACCGTCAGAACGGACAGGTCCTGCAGGTGACCGATCTGGGCGTCCAGTGCCTGGAGGGAACACTTGATGTAGCTGACCCTGCCCAACACCTCCTTCAGCTGGACACACGTGGTTTCAACCCTGGGCCCAGAAAAAAGCAACATCACTGGCTTACTCAATCCACTCACACAGCCTCTCTTTAGCAGCATTGCTTATTAAATCCACTCACACAGCCTCTGGAGGAGGAGGGGTTTGGGGCACCTCTGTGAGGTCACTTTGGGGGGGGGGTATTTAATGTATGGCTTCTTAATGGAAAACAAATGGCAATAAGCCTGTCGTATGCCAAGACGC
>JAOVYW010007657.1:0-10677 GCA_025775045.1 Hiodon tergisus
AATATGTTACCTGCAGATCCTCAATGGATACCAGAAGGCATTGATATTTTAGACTTTTTACATACTTGCAAATAAAGAAGGCAAACCTGAGATCACTGTAGTCCCATTTGTTATTACGTATATCCTTGTATGTGTAAGTACCCCCCAATAATGTATTCATGTTTAAAAAAATATCTTTAAAATATTCTTTAAAAAAAAATTAAAGGTTAATAAAAGGTTTAAAAAAAACTAAAAAATAGTTCATCATGACCTAACTATTCGAAACAGTTATATTCATTTGTGATGAATTGATACATATGCCTTTTATAAATTATGTGCCTAGTTTCGAATACAGTAGTTGAAGCAAGGTTATTTCAGTTAGAGTAGGCCTACCCATCGAGTGAAACAGCCAATTTGTCCTAAATATCTTCCCATCATCAGACAGATTGTTCATAGTTTTGTCACTCAGCACCCTTTAATCACGCAATACCAAAACTACACAAAAACGTCTTGGCCGTCGCAGAGTATAAAATTATGTTTCCCTACAGAACATGGTCAGGATCAAATCAAAAATAGACACGTTTTTAGTTAACGAATACATTTTCTCAAGGCGGCAGACACTGCAAAGACGAAAGTGTGTGCGTGACTTTGTAGGTGGCGTTCGGCTACTTTGAGTGGATAGTTATCGCTTGCTGCACTGGATGTGCAACAAAACAGAAAGAGAGTCTGCTAGATTTTGTTTAGTTTATAGAACCGGCTTTTCAGACAACATTGTTCCGCTTTTGCTGCCCCACCTTTATTGCTAAAGTAGAATAATGGCTTTATTCACATAATTATCAGTATCTCGAGATGGTGTTGGATTTCCGTCAAACTCTCAATATATCTCAATATAATTACCGTCTTCGTCTTGATGTTAAATTCAACTATGCTTAATACAAGTCTCCAGGAAGAGTTTGAGAAGCTTGACTATTTAGCAGTTTTTTTTCCAAAAGATTATTTTTGCAAGTCTTGCTGGATTGACAAGGATATACCTAGCACATAGATAAAGTTATCGACTCGTTCGAACTCGATTGGATTTTTATATTTATTATTCCTTTACAGAAGAAGTCATCTGGGAAGAAGAAGGAAGAAAAGAAAAACAAGGACGAGGAATAAATATACTGTGTAAATTACAAAACTAATAGGGCATCAATAACTTCGTGTGAACCGGGTGCGTGCTTCAGTCAGATCCAGGTAACATACGCTACTTTGAGCTGTTGTGCCACCGACTCCAGTAATAGAATTTCGAGGTAGACCTTGCCTTTAGATGGATTGTAGTGTTACTGTAACAAAGTGAAAATATGCCGGATTTTTACGCAGAGGCTTTGCTTGCAGCAAATGTTAACCGCTCTTATAACGTGTTTTGCCATCGCGTTGTAAAATGTGTCGTTTAGTTGTAAATCCACAGTAGTTGATAAATCACGAAATGACCGAAAACATTTGATTTACAGTATTGCTTTTATTTTATGTGATAAAATTTAAGCCAGACGACGTATGAAAAATATTGAGTAAACACTTTCCCTTTGGTAGATGTGTTTAAAACTGGGTATATTCTATCTGTTGGTTGTGACATTGGAGATCTACTTCGTCTGGTTTACCATACAATGCTACTGGCACTACTTGTTGGGGAGTTGAGTTGACAGACGGGCCCTGTTCAAGTTGTAATACACCTCTGCCCCCCAACAGACACAGCTGGAATTGTGCACCTTCTGGGCGGCGTGAGGTCCAGAACAGGAATGCCATCCCCCTATGGCGGCCTGTTGTCTCTGGGTATACTCTTCCTGACAGTGGGGGGTTTGATGTACCTGTGTGTTGGTCAGATGGTGACCTGGTTTGGCCTGGCACTGAGTATGGTGGGATTCTTCCTGACGGTGGTGGGTCTCTGCATGGCAATGAAATCCCACCATGTGGCTGTCCCAGGTCATTTTCTTTTACATCCCCGCACTGGGACACGCTACAGCCACCACCAAGCTACTGTAGTTCAGAGGTAATATCTATTACGTCGTCATTGGGTAAATATATTACACTATAACCAAGGTGTTGTTTTTAAACATTTGATGTGACACATATAAATTAAGAAATTATGCTGATCTATGTGTTGTTAAAATAAATCTATTATCTTGTCACATATTTATTCAATAAATAATGCTTGTCTGTTCTGAGGAATGTAATACTGAGATGTATTTGAAGAAGTAATGAATGTTCTGATTATAGAAGTTGTTCAGGAAGAAGCATAGGGTAGGGTCGGGTGGGGTGGGGATGGGGGGGGGCGCTCTGCTCATCACCTTGGAAGACAGGAACTTTTCCAACCTTAACTCATCTAAACTTGTTCTGTTTATAATCTGTGCCTGTCACTGGAGTTTATATTACACACACTAGTGCTGCTGAGTATCTAAGGAGACTTCTGGTGCCTTAAAGTACACAGACATTGTTATCACCTGTTTTTCCATGAAGTGTTGTCATGGCTAAAAATTCCCAGGATGTACGTGATAGACAGTATGTGGAAAAAGTGTTATAAACACCTGCCTATGAGTAGACTGAGGAATAACAGGGCCTTGTGACAACCAGTAAAGATGTACTGACTCAACGAGGGGCACGTATTGAGTTTTGTTTAAAAGATCAATAATGAGTGGTAGAAGAAATTTGATTAAAGGGAGACGAGATCCACCTATTATGCAAATCTTCATATCAAGAATCTCATTTGATCATGGAGCAATGGAGTGAAGTATCAACACTAAGTTTCTTAGTTGATTATGGAAATGGTAAAGCACATCCCTGTAATAAAGAAAGCAATGTTAGCAGAAGATAAAAACTTTCTCAAAACAGAAAAAGTGGTTCTTTGAGTAGGGATCAGATTGGTGTAGTCTGAGCAACACTGTTTGAATGTCTCTTTTGTGTCAGTTACGCCGTTTTAACACTACACAAAACAGGCTCGTTTAACAGGAAGAGAACAAATTGCTGTCCTTTTACTCAGACTGTAAACTGCACATATCAAGACAAGAGCTCCAAAACATCCGTCTAGTGCACATTCCAAATTTTTATGTAAATTAAATATGGATTCAGTGTGTGGTTCTCCAGAAAATCCAAAAATCCTTTTTCAAACCCAAAAATCAGATGTATTAAGCTATCAGTGTTCAGCAGCAGTGGTAAAACATTTTTTTAAAGATTTAAAAATTAATTCTAGATGAAATGATATCGTTTTCTTTTTATGTTTCTTCAGGAGGCTGGATAGAATCCGTAGGGCTGTATCTGAGGACAGTCATCCAGTGCGACTTCCCCCACCAACCAGCAGTCTGCACAATCTCCCAGGGACCCCTTCGCCATGGGACACAGAGCCACCACCTTCTTATGAGACAGTCATGAAGAGTGTTCTGGCTGACGTCCAGCACGTCTGACCTCTCAGTCCTTCTGTCATGACTCATCAGCCTTCATGCCCTGTGAGCCATTGGAAACAGGGAACTTCTCCTGAAAAGTACTTTTTTTTCACTCTCAGCCATAGTTGAAGTGTGCTACCCACCAGTCTGCTAAGTGCCAAGAGACAGATTAGTGCTGATGTCCAGCAAATATTCAGTAGGCTTTTAACGGGACCACAAGGAGCAGTATGGAAAGAAGACACTGCGTAGTTAAACGTATATAATGGTGATTTCTGCTCAGTACACGGAATCACTCTTGAGCTTAACTGGTTAGACCAACTGGTGCCTAGAACGTGGCAGATATCGGTAATCCTCATGAGTTCACATTGACTGCATTTCTCCGTTGCTGCCTTCATCGCTACCTCTTTTAGATGTTAGCACAGACATCTCGTGAGGATTCAAGTGCAGGAATAATTGTATTGTATTTTTAAGTTTGACTGTACTTCCCTTTTTCTGGACCCAAGCTATGGAGCAGTGTGGAGAGATTATCTGTCATTAATTTAAATTGGAACACATTCCAACAAAATTGGATATTACTAGTGTGGTCAAAACAAGAACTCAAAAGACATATTCTGTCACTCTGAAATGAAATAATTGCTTTTATTATTCACTTTCTTTCATGGCAACTTTAAATATTTGTAATTTGTTCACTTGGTCTGTCATTTTTCTTAGTATAAATATTAATGGTTTATGTTCGCACTTCATTTGCATTTAAAGCGGATTTAAAAATAAGACCAGAAACTGTCATTTGTAAAGAGCATGGTGTTAAATACTTGAACACACTCATACATACACACTCATTTATCCATTGTAAAAATCTTTAATTATGTTTCAAATGTCCTGCAAGTGAATTGCAGACTATGATCTTGTATTATTATGAGTATAAATCTGAACTTTGGATTCCAATGTTACTAAAATACAGTGTTGTGTCTCCAGGATGACAGGATCCAAAAGGCTCTTCTCCAATGTCATGACAATTGCCAGTTAGTAACCTCGTGGGACATTCTACTGGGAGAATTGATGAGAGGACAGACCCATACCCTATCTCTTGTGGCTGGACCCACTCAGAGCTCTCAGCTGAGTGAAGGGCTGATCTGATTAAGAAAAGTACAGTGGAGGGGTTGCCAGGGGCAACAGGCCTGTGAGGAAACCTGCTTTTGTGGCTCTGCAATTTGTTCCAGGGCTAGAAACCAGCCTCCCTTTTTACTAGTCAAACTGTAATACACATGTTTCACCAACAGTAATTGCGATCTTCTAATGATGAGTTGAGTTGTCCAAATGTGTCTCTCTGGCTTGCCTGACAAAACCCTATATTTAGTATGCTCTGATAAAAATGAACCTGTTGAGCATCTATAAAATTTAGTTTTAAAATGTGGATATTTATACTGATGGATTTATGTGTTGATGATACATGTATTTGAATAATCATTAACGTTACATGCATAGGAAGATCTGGTTTTAATTTAAAAGGTTATTGAATGCTTTATTTAAATTCCTTCATTCACTGTCTAAGTCAGATGTGAAAAGGTAGGAGTCTTCCACTTTCCCATAATACATTTCTGGCACTGGCCCTGGCTCAGGGGTCTGGTGTCTTGGTAGTGGGGTGCTGGTATGGGCCAGTTGTAGTGAAGGGCAGCTCTGGGTGTGGTAGCTGGTGGTTCCTTTGCTTGTATGGGCTTTTGGTGCCCGGGCCTCAGTCTGTGTGGGTGATGCGGGCTGGGAAGTTCCATTTCTCCCACATCCTATGTCATCTTGGAAACTTGCCAATGGGGCCCTCAAAAGCTCTGGGGCACTATTTGGATAAAACACAAAGTGTGGTGAAAGCTACATCTTACCCTCTGATCACATTATTTACCCTTATCATTTACAATGCAAAAATACAAGTACATATGATGACTGGATGGATGTATACTTAATTTATAAGTATATATTTTTGAAAGGTCTCCCATTTTTATTTTTTAAATTTAAATATATATATAATAAATAATACATGCAATCCTGCTAATAGACGTGGGTTTTAAGTATTCTTTTTTTGTGTTTTTTATGTGGAAGCTCCATCACATTATCATCAATATTCCAGTAATGAAGATCATATTACACAATTAAGCTCCCTGCAGATTGGATTGGCTGACCACTGTTAGTCATTAGTTTGAGTGATACATCTTAGGAATGGTTCTGGCCACTGATGGGCTATTACACCGAAGGGCTGGAGTGTCCCCTGTTCTGTAGAAATCATTAGAGGAAGGGAAGATTAAATTAGGCTGAACGAGCCCTGTTGCCGTCTGGATATTAATCAGTCTTTCAACAGTGCCCACCAGCACTGATGCAAGAGCTTCACGCTCACGTCCTCAGTTACTCCACGCCACCTGCAGTACCTCGTAATGCTGTTGTCCGGCATGGGACCAAGTCCACTTTTCTCAGGAATCCAGAATTCTTCCTGGTTGTGAGTGATGTAAATCACCTGAAAGAGATACCAGACTGGTGCCTATTCTTTGTGCAACTGTGCAAACAACTTTTTTTCTTTAATGTGGGTGATATAGCTTATAGTTAATAGGCTTTACAAAAAAATGACTGGAGAAAATTGTGTCCGGTCCAAGTACTTTACTATATTAAGTTATATGTTAAGCGATATTACTTTACTATTAATGTTTTAATTGCTTTATTGACTAAATAATAACTGCATTCGTCGGAAGATCAGTAATATATTTTAAAGTGCAGACAAATGTGTATGAGCAGATTATTAAAATGCTGAATAACTAACACAATTAGTGTACAATTAACAAACAATTTTTGGCAGTATAATAAACATAGACGGTTCAGACGATCTGCACCCCTTTCTCCTTCCACTTACCTTGGGATAACATTGGCACATGCTCCACACAGTGCCAATGCCCACCATGAGCATGCCCATGGCACAGAAGGTGAGGTACACCTGCGGCTCCTCCACACTCATGATGAACAGGCCCACGGCCACCACGAACAGACCCAGAACAATGAGCCCATACCGGTAAGGTTTGTTTTCCCCCATGTCGAGAAGTAGTGTCCAGGACCAGGGCTGCGAGGTGTTTAAAGTACAGACCACCAGTACCGAGAACTAAGGAAGTTTTGCTGTTTTCTCGTCTCCTTGTCCGTGACATTGTAGGGTTGCAGGGTCGAACAGGAGTCTCGGCTGCCTTTGATTAACTGCTCCGATTGCCAATCGGCTCCAGAGTTCTTCATGTCACTGCACCTGTAATGAGGCTTGACCAGAAAACCTTGCCCCCAACTATTTGCCTTTTCCTTGGGAGTGACACATAAGCCTTAGACTTTAAAGGAACAAGTGAAACAATAATTTTGTATGAAACAAAGTGCTATTAGTATTCCGTTTAGTATTCTGTTTAATTGAATTTACTAAGTAGCCTATGTGCATGCATGTGTGCCTAATTGTCCGAAAATACAACTGCATATGACCAGAGCATGGATTTTATCTGGAGTTCTATAGGCCTATTCATGAATTAGAGGTTAATCAACATAGTATTGTAACCATGCAATCGGTCATGAATTCACCAGTATACTTTAAAATCTGCATCTATAAATCTTATCTTATAATCTATTTATAAAAATAAATACATTATCTGGATCTTGAAATGTATCTGTACATATAATATATCAAAAACATTTTTAAAAAGCCGTATGTTTATGTCTCACATTTTATTTACCAGTGTTTGGGAGCATAAAAGCAATAGTGATACACAGATACAGACACATATAACACACAAGTGAGAGTTGTATAAATATGCACCAAACTAAATTTAAAAATGACCATGACCAGACTTACATTGCTTTGTAAAATTTTAAGAGGTTGCATCTCTTTCATTTAATCTTTCAACTGTTATCGTCTGCCACAATTGCCTCCTTACCAGACCTAGGCACATCCTCAAATTCCTGACCATAAAAGACAAGAGAAAACATAACTCGTTCTCAAGAGAGGCCACTGAGAAGCCAAATGGCCTCGCTTCTCTACTAGACTTCAGTATTACTCTGTGAGTTGTAACATCCTCATCACATTAGTCTTATTGCCTACTCATTGTATTTCCTGGAATATAACTAAGCACCTAAGGGTATGATACATCCAGCGACACCGACTGGTGGGCACTGATTCAGCTGGCTCAAATAAAATAACTCATTAGTCAGTCTGTGTTAGTGTTCAGTGTAATTGAGTAAGTAACAAATTTAGTAAATAAAAGAATTGCATTGATGAAGTGGATTCATGTTTCTCTCCAATAGTGGACCCATACGACATAGACCACAGGTTGACTGCGTTTTTTAAACGTCTATTGTCTATAATTCGACACGAAACTTGCTTTCAACGTGATGTGTCTACTTGCAGTTATGTTAGTTACCACTAGATGTCAATGGAGGGGAGTAGGTTAAGATTGCTACAGGAAGTAGAGAACAGTTTAGTTTATGACATGCGGTTAAAATAAGTTTGCTAGTCTGATAGTTGTTGCCTGCTATGATTAATTAGATTTATTTAAATTAAACACTACAAAATTGCCCACAACTACTTGCCCATTCTTCTCTCTTCTCAAGATCCATGGGCACAATGCCTGTAGAATTTCAACAGCTTTGTCTTTACAACCAGCGTATCTGCACCTATCCGGTCGACCCTCTTCCTTTATCCAGGATTGGGATCGGCTCAGAGACCGCAGGAATGCATACCCAAGGCGGAGGAGCGTACCGCACCTGGTATTCCTAGGTGGTCCTCCATCCAAGTACTAATCTAGCCCAGCCCTGCTTAGCTTAGCTTCCAAGATCAGACAGGATCGGGCATAGTCAGGAGGCCTAGGCTGGGTACTTGCCCATTATAGAGCTAAAATTAATGCTCCGGCTCCATTCCCAAGCTGTGCCACACAACTGGAGATTTGTCTCTTGGCCTGAAGAACAGGCTCTGCTGCTCCACTGTTGGGAACCAGGGGACCAGAGAATATTCGACACACTGTCTGAAACATGTGACACCGTCACTACTTTTGTTGTTGCATTGAAAGCGCATTTTACTCCTAAAGTGAATGTAGAGGTGGAGCATTATAACATATAAG
This sequence comes from Hiodon tergisus, assembly GCA_025775045.1. Classification (NCBI taxonomy): domain Eukaryota; kingdom Metazoa; phylum Chordata; class Actinopteri; order Hiodontiformes; family Hiodontidae; genus Hiodon; species Hiodon tergisus. Next base: position 8,510 of record JAOVYW010007657.1, read on the forward strand.
TGCATGGGGCTGCATGAGCATATCATTAAATACATTGCAGCATTAAGAGATCTCGCCTCTAAGCGCATATTACATGATACAAGATCAGTCTGTGGAAATTGTTTCAAACCAGCGCATATGCAATGCTGTTACTGGACCCAAGACTGACCTTAGCCAAAGCTAATGTCAGGATGCAACTTTGGTTTTTTCTCAGACAAAATACACTGCACTGTAAACGTAAAACAGTTAGAGTTGCTCACTGACTGTGTGGACTTCTGTATCTTCTACAACAATACATATATGAGGAATAAATTTGAGAAAGTCCCATACTGCCACCTACACTGGCTGGTGCCCTACAGCCTAGCTGTGCTGGGTTGCCTGCCAGAAACCGTGCTAAAGATGATGTCACATTCCCAGCTTTTAAACATTTTTTCTTGTGGAAAATGGAACAGCTTTGATGGGGATAAACTTAATTTCTGCTTTTTGTCTACGCTTCGAGGGAAACCCTCCACGTGATGCACTCTGTCCAGATTTACTCGTCCGCTTGAGTTGCCTCCAAGATTCTGGCTTACGGCTGATGGTTGTGGAGGCTTCACATGCCTGCGTACAGCAGGAAGTCAAGTTAACTTGTGCACATGATGCTCAGTACAGTTTCAGTGCGGTAAAATGGTTGTTAGTGAACAGTCCACCCATAGCTCAATTTGACCCTGACCCTAACCCTGACCAATTATTATTTCAGCAGGCGTTTCTGGCTATGGCTGATCACACAGAACGCACAGTTGGTTCGCTTCGAGAACTCTGAACCCTGCGGAAAGAGAATACTCCACAGAGACAGACTAACCTCTGGAGTGGAAGATTGGAACATATCATCAGGCTTCTACTACATTGCTCACTATAGGGGACTGACATGCGCATGGTGCTCGGTTTCTCTGCTTTGAAAACAATAGTATCTACCCGGCTGGCTCACAACCGGAATGGTTGAATTACAGTCTGATCCCCTGACCGAGTTCAATTCGCTTCTCTTGTTCTGAACTGTCTGCACTCAAGTCACCTGTGGCTGGCCTTCTTCAACAGCATCTGTGAAGCCCGATTTGGTTCCGTGTTACAGACTGAAGGATGAACTGAGGCATGAACTCTCAGCACAATTTGGTGTTTATGACATTGCGTACTACCTTGCCATTAAAACCACCAAGGCATAGTGCGTACAAAACAGTGCCCTGTACTTGCGGCTCCTGACGGATGCTCTGAGAGAGGCTTAGATATCTGCATGTCAAATGTCCCAGGTTTCAGCTAAAACCACAAAGCTATTTGCTGCACCATTGCAATCGGTGCCACAAGCTGGCCCTGGAACAAATTAGGGTTAGCTATGGTTGGTCCTTTTGAAAACCAAACTTTTGTTTTCAGCCACCATGGTAACCCTGATTCCATTGTTCAAGATTGACCGCTGCTGCCTTTTCCATCTTTCTGAGAGAGAAAGACATAGCTCACATTTGCTCCGCTGTGTACTATCCAATGGTGTGTACCATCCTCTGTGTGCTATGGCAAGGTTAAATCTCTTTTTTAAGGAATGCGATCAGAAATTACAATTACAAACCCTACCATGGAAAAGTACAGAGTTTCTCCAAGCCTTGCTTGCCACTCATCACGCAGCTACAGGTACCCCTCCATTTGAATTGCCGCATGGTCATAAGACCGAGGTTAACTAAGGTTAACGTCACCTCGCCACCACCTGTTGGCAGAACAGGAGACTTGTCGGCGAGTTTCTCTCTGCCAGTCGCAGATGAAAACCTACTGTGGTGAAAATTATCCAATTGAGTCCATGCACATATTTATGGAATATGACAACTGCCACTCAGCAATGGGCAGATTTTGTCTTCAGTTGATTGTCAGTTTGTTATTTAAGGAAGCTGACATACGAAATATGTTATAAGTTTTCTTTTTCATCGTAGACAGCGAAAATATAACGTGTCGGGGAGTTGTTGTGTCTACTTGCAGTTATGTTTCTTACCACAAGATGTCATTGGAGGAGAGTGAGTTAGGACTGCTACGAAAAGTAGAAGAATACAGTTAGGTACATGCGTTTGTTCTAAGATTAAAACAAATTGGCTCTTGGGCTCAGGGGGTAAGTTTAAACCGACCAACCTCTTTGACAGGCCTGTACTCGGATCTGATATTGTGTGAATGGGTTA
>JAOVYW010007658.1:11558-27600 GCA_025775045.1 Hiodon tergisus
TGTTCTGCGTCACTCACTGTGGGTACGAGGCGCGATGTTCTGCGTCACTCGTCACTCACTGTGGGTACGAGGCGCGATGTCCTGCGTCACTCACTGCGGGTACTAAAGTCCAAACTGACTGAAGACATGCCCGGTGGGCTGCTCCTGACATCGAAACCGATCAGCTGAATGGCACTCGGAAACAATTAAAACTGATCTCTAAACTAAACACAAAGAATGCTATTCCACCTGGTCAGTTTTGACAATTCCTTATGGTTTGTGTCTTGGTCCAGGGTCCTGGCTATTTACAACCTGGCTATTTAAGAGCATCCCAGTGAAAGCGATATCCATAAGGATCGTTAGGTTAGGGTTAGGTAATATAGCAAGTATTACTAAAGCCCTAAAATTTGATTAAATTAGTCTATACTCAGGTTGAGGTTTTATCTTTTATGCCAAAATATGTTGATTAACTTTGGTCTGATCTCTTCAGCCTTAAATACAAATAAAGTCTATTGGGAAACACAGAGGTTAGCCCAACATTTCTTAAGACACTACAACAGAATCACAAAATCCCCAGCACAAAAAAAAAATACATCTGTAAAATACCTACAGTAAAGACCTTCTACACTCAGGGATCTTCAAGGGATATGGTGCCACCTACCTGCAAGAGGCTCTCTGCTGAAGGGCTGAGACTGCTGAAGTGCTGAATTTGGGCCTTGTCATGTTGGTTTCAAGATCCATGTCATTACCTTTATGCGTAGACCCGTCTCGACACGTGGCATGCATTTTTCCATATTTGATTTAAAAAATAAATAAAAAAGGCTCCATGTTTTCTTCATTAAGGCCATTGAGGATATAAGAGTTGTAAAGTATGAATGTCTGAAATATCTTTACTGATCTCTAGACATTTTACAGTGGCCTGTTTTGCTCACGTCATCTCCTCTAGTATCATAGAACAGAGCACCTTCACCATTCATAACATAGTTGTAGAGCAGAAAAATTATTTTCGATACGATAAAAACAAAACAAAAAAGTTAGAAGCAGAAAGTTAAATTTTTATCTTAGAATATTTTATTTTTAAAATTTTAAATATTTAAATAAGTATTGAGATCCCAGTACAATACACGAGTTTATTACAATTTGATTTAATTAGTTTCACTTGCATCTTTCAATTTTACACTGCATTTCCATAAAATAGATTGGAGCTGTAGTTTAATTTTATTATAGTATCAACAGACTGCATTCATAATCAGAAATATACATTAATTAGGTATTAAATGGCGATGTTTGCTTCTGGGGAAAGCCAATTATATATTCAATCGGATTAAGGTTTACATATTGCAGAAACCTTAGGGGCTTTATACATTTTTAGAACACATTTTATTGATGGGTGGCAATTGTGCAGATTTGCGCCTGTATTATTATTATACAAAATCTTCACACAAAGACTTACCATTGTTTGGTTCATAATCAGGTCAATCGTTTCTAAATCTCAGGTGCTACTGTGGTAATTCAGCCAGATAAAAATGAAGAGACAAAGTATTGACTTCCACATTGTTCAGCAGGTAAGGGCTCTGGCTCTAGTCCTACAACCCTGGAACAATTGGAGGAGATTACAGACGCCCGGGAAGCCTGACAGGAGGCGCTGACTAGCCGAGAGAAACCCGGCCGATTTCCTCCCACCCCAGCCTGGGCATCACTCTGCTAGCGCCAGCAGAAAAGCCCAGACAGTTGCTTAAGAGAGAGAGAGAGAGGACCGGAGTCTGGAAGGTGTCAAGGAAGGAAGGACAAGGAAGGCGTCTGCTCCCGTGGGCGATTCGGCTCCTGCTCCCACGGGCAAAATTCTGCCCCTGCTCCCAGGGGCGGTTCTGCTCCCAGGGGCGGTTCTGCTCCTGGGCTACAACAAGCAGGGGGAGGTGCTGTACGGGCCTTGTGTACAATCTCCGGAAATTGAAAATGGGTTAGAAGTATGGTGTGCAAAATGGATTCAGTCTAATTGGCATTTGGGTAGCGGGCGTGATAATTGTCCCAATCAACAGCCAGTTTTGTGGGGCGCTGTCCACCCCATGATGATGGTGCTGGCTCCCTAACCTAACGTTTCTCAGACGGACGTTACTGGGGTGTCAGGGAGTATCCACACGATAGATAACCATGGTAACCCACGAGCATGCCATCATTCCCAACGGACTCAAACATTATTCTGAATGCATTCGCACAGGATTTTCTGAGCTATAACAACTTGAATCTTTGCAGGTACTGGATGGCCATCTCTCCCCCTAAGCATCTTAACCCCCCTGCTTGCCCCACACATGGACAGTCGCTCATTTCTAAATATGTCAGTCCAATTTAGTTAGTCCTTGACTGGCTCAGTTTAGACCACACTTTCTGTGGTCTGCTTCTGTTCGGATTCCCTCGCCAGAGGGCGTTTGGACTACTCAAATGCATGTTGCAATTCGCAATTAGCCAATGCCTGCCTTTTGAGGCTGAAATCTTTTTTTGCAATTAGACTTTAGCAGGCATTTGCAGGACTAACTAGGGATAATCACAGGATCATCCTCTTCCAAAGTTCATTGCAACTGACTATGTTCAGTCCCTAATCCAGCCAGTTGCTAACCACTCTATGCAAACTCTTCCAAAGCCAGCAAAATCCAATTGTTTTGCTTTTCCTTGTCATCATCATTATCAACATCATTGGTTTGATGGTTAGAGAAACTACAAAAAAACGTTTCAGTTCACAATGTAGACATTTCTATGCTACTAGCAATGTTTACTAGCTTAAAAGGTCCTTCAAGTCAATTTCTATAAAAGCATCTGCCAAATAAATAAATAAAATAAGTCTATGCATTTTACAATACTCAATTTTGCGATGACAGCCTGCTGACATCTTCGGCAGACTCGGGAACCTGCAGAGAAGACATTTGGACCAGCACCGTACTTACCTAATTTCCCAATTCTCTCGCTTTTATTTAAAATTCAGATCTAACCTTATTTTGATACCCCCATAAATATGAAATAAGTCTATATGCATACAGCGCTTAACCTTACGTTTCATCAAATACATTTCCACACGGATTAGACATACAGAGAGCGTTTTGTTTTTCTCAAACTTGCAAATGTGGAATACATTGGCATACATTAGATTTTTAACTGTTCCATATTGTATGAGTTTCACAAATAACCAGCTGGCTATGACTCTGAAGGTGACCTCAGTGGGGAATCAGGAGTCATGGTATCTTTCCACAGTCCATTTTATAAACGTCAAACCAAGACATAAAGCACACACTAGCTTCACTGGATAGTCGAATTAAGATCAGAGAATTTTATATTTAGCCTTTCCGAAAGTATTCACGGCAAATTAAATCAATTGACTGAAATGCAATAAATCTCAAAATCAAACTGTGCACATTTCATATATTGCAGAAAATGTTCTGAATGAGGATGTCATTAACCCAGTAGTCTAGTGTTTGTGTGTTGTATGAACCGCAACTGCTTAGAATTTTCTCAAAATGTCAGATGGAAAGTGTTTGATTTCCCGACAGACAGTAAATGGAAGAATCACTGCTACACATTGTTCAGTTAGTTAAATTGCTGCATTTCGCTTTAATTTAGAAGCCATGGCCTTCACATGAACTTCACGCATGCATATCCGATTACCCTCATACTATTGAATAACATTTAAACATAATCAATAACGCAAGGCAAAACATGTTTTAAAAACAAGCAAAAATATTAATTTGTCAGGTAATGTCAGGACAGCAGAAGTAAAAGGTCATGCAACGAAATACACCTTAATTAAACCAGAAGGTTATTAGGTACTGGGGAATCTGGGAATTGTTTTAGTGAAACAAATGTCACAGAAATCCATGAAAGAAACAGTGACTAGTTGTTTTGCGACAGGACTTATTGCATCCATCTACTTTGTTTAAATCCCCTAGTGCTGGCAAAAACACAAACTCCAAACCTTTACTTTGTGAGGTTTAAGCCTGTTATATATACATATTGACGTTTTAAAAGACACACACACAAAAAAAAAAAAACTATGCAGGGTAACTATATAACTTTGTCCTCTCCAAGAACATTGGTCTTCAAAGGCAGTGCAACAAAATCAGATGTAGAGCATTCCTCCAAAAAAAAAAAAAAATGATGCAAAATATATTTTATACATCTTTTTAGAAATAAAAAAAAGCTTATGGTTGCAGGTTTTTCCGTGCATTCCAATTTGGTTTGCAAAGCCTCAAGGGAAATACACCTGGAATACAGGCTCAGATTTGCATGCAATATAGTCCTAGGATTGGTGGCCAGGAGTCTGATCCCAAACAGAATTGAATTCTACTTCAATGCATATCAAAGGGCAGTCGTCATCCCCTATCTATCATCATTCGACCGGCAGGTTCCACAAATTCGCTACCCCAATTGACAGAATAAGCGATGGAGTCGAAGGGCAGGTTTACTAAACACAGAAAACCTGGATTGAAAGCAAGCATGATATATTTTTCATTCGCAGCAAATATGCTGATATGGACTAAAATCAGGCTGCAATCAACTCTTTTTTTTTTAAATGTCCAACAAAAAAATCTTTATGACTGATGACAGATTCCCTACATTCAGATGGGCAGAGGTCTGGATGAACTAAACGCACGATTCACAGTAATTGCAGAGTAGGCTGTGCTTTCACACAGGAGAAAATTATTTAACATAACGCATCTAAAATTTTGCAGTGTAATTGCCTGAATGAATGCTTTTTGTGAAGATCTTATTTAGATTACCGTCACATAAATATTTAGTCCATGGTCCTAGTTTACCTGCAAATCACGTGGGTTTCATTTTGAAGCCCTTTCAGGTGCACGCTTCAATCCTTGCGCATTTTCAAAATGCACCCAGAATTCTGTGGATTTATCTCTGAACATTTTGAATTGAATTGCATCTTTCTTGAATCAGAACGAGCATGCAACGTTACATTTGGTAACAATTTGTGTACAAGCAACATCTCGCACTGATAAAAATGAACAACGGCACTTCGTGCTCGGCAGGGAATGTGCGATGTTTGATAAATCTGCCTCAGACCGATGGTTAAGGGAGCTCGTAGAGAAAAGGGATTGGTTTACCCCTCGCCGTTTCCCAGAGAAAATGCCGGCACACCCCCCGTGCTGTCGGGACCTCGACTTCCTCTCTCCATCTTCAAAATGTTTCAGTCTGCACTGCTCAAACAAACGTGTGCACTAATCACCTAAAAAATTGTGATACAGACCATGAATTAATCATCTGGCTCCCACTGAGGTGTCTGATTCCTATTAAGGTTAAGTCTCAGGTAGCATTTTCTCACAATTGTTGCATAGAGAAGTATACACTTTCACTTAGGTTCAAACTAAGCTACCTGCCCGAAATGAGACTAAATATTAATAATACTCAAGAATTATTTTTATTGTGTTACCAACTGGTTATTTTCTAGGGCGCTGTGGGTATACAAGATCAAATCTCAACTTTGGCAACCCGCTAATTGCACTTTACATAGTTGTGTTGAATAGCAAAATTCCTTTTAGTTAATAAAAAAAAAAGAAGATATTGACAGAAAACGCCTTCAAATACAGTCATGTAAAGTGCGATTAGCGGGTTGCCAAAGACATGATTTAATTTAATTTACATCCTGACTAAGTCATGTTATATTCTGTCTGAGACCTTGGCACTGGTGGCAACCTATCTGGCACTAATTTAAATGACTTTTAAAGTTAGGAAAACCCTTAAAAAGGCCTGATAAACACTCTTTCGCATTCCGAAGCACCAGTGTAGCCACACTCAATCGTCGCAGCACACCCACCTATTCACAGAATGCACGGAAATCTGCATATTCATTTTCCAAATGAGAGGGCTGGCAGGCTGCTCTGAAATTAGCATACTGTCCAGCGTGCACAGGTGTGAAAAGGCCGATATGAGTTCTGCCATGTGTTTCATGGGATAGAACCCTAATGCATTGTGATTATTCTGCAAGAATAAGTTCAAACACGGGTATTTGTTTGGTTAAATGCATTCAATAATACATACATTATTGATATAAAAACGACATTCTTAAAGCAACTAAAACCATCAGCATTTAAACAATATTGGAGGGGTCATTAATTATAAAATTAATCATATAATAGAATTATATAATATTTATTCATCCATAGGTGGGCAGTACTGTAGTAGAATAGAACTAGTAAATCAATGTTACATAACAACCCGGAATAAACATTGTTCAATTTAACAATAAAGTGACATGCAATAATATTTACCGCATTAAGCCATTTCAGGTTTGCAGTGGAAACGCAAATTATCACAATTGCTTATGATAAAGACGAAATTTCTGTCAAGCATTTTGCCTGAGAATGTAATGTAACTAATTAGGGTGGCATTTAATAAATCTCCCATCACAGCCAGGAGCAACATCATTACTGGTCCGGTTTCTCCCCCTCTCAGTTAATGGTTTACAAATTCATTAAATCATCGTGACGCCACAGCAATCGTAGGGTTATGTGTCCCCAACTGTCTTATTTCAACGTTTATTTCCCGAGAAAAATCCTGCGAAAATTGGGAAAAAGAAGAAAAAAGGTGTTCACTTTCATTTTTGATGTCAGTTTGTTTTCCAGTAAGCATTTTAGTTATAATTGCATTTTAGTTCATTATAATAATTGATAACTCCTGGGGCACATAGGAAACTACGTTGTATGATGTAACTGCTCCCATAAACGATGGTTTGATGAGAAACAATTACATGCGATTATTCATTAGAAGTGTAATGTTCCATTCCTCAGATCTCTTCGGTTTAATTGGCTTTAATTGTCCAATGGCACAGTGAATCCGACGGTATAAAAAGAAAACGCCGTGCCTTTAAATACCCAGGCAAAAAAGGAAAAATCAAAAGTAAAAAAGGTGCCTAAAAAAAAAAACACAAAAAAAAAAAACGGCCCAACTAAACAAACCAGTAGCCTTTTTGTGATGTGGGCGTTTCAGCCATTGCTTCCAGCCATACAAATTACCCAGCTGAGGTCTGCTGGCATTCAGCTGGCAGGCACGAAATGTCAGGCCGGCTGGTCTTAAAGAGACGGGACATAGATTCCCTACCCCCTGCTGTGCCACGGGGCCTTTATTTATCAAAAATGCACCTTCAATAGGTAGGATAAGCTGCATGTGCACTTTGGATCACTCCCACCTTGATTTTACGCTTTCTAAGTGTATAGTGTGCACAGGTAACTTTTTTGATATGCATTGCTGTCTAACAAGTATATAACTTTCCTCTTATCAGTTCTTGTTTCCCCATGTTTTCGGTTTGTACCAATAGCACCATGCCTTGCTGACCCCAGCGAGGCACTTTGGTTCAAAGTGTTGCCAAAATAAATTACTCCAGATGTAAATGGAACAAATATCTCTTCTCCAGTGTGTATTATTACCACCATGACACTCCCATCAGGATAAAAATGTTTCACCATGGGATATAGTTGATCACTCAGAATAACAATGTAATGACTTGCAATGAACCTCTAAAGGGACAAACCATGCCAGAAGAAAATGCCCCAGCACAGCATAACAGGGCCTCCGGATCCCCTCCCTGTAGGGTTTTCCTTTGATGTGTCACTCGTCACCTAAGCACCCACACAAAAACTCTGCACCCAGAAGCACGCAGATTCCCTTTATTGTCAACCAAAAGCGATACGCTGCGAGTGACCCGAATAGCATGTCACTGACATCATAGGAGTTGAAATTTCTCTGCAGTATGTAGAAAAACAAACACCCTTGTCATGTTCTGTCACAATGTTATGTGGCACGTTTGGCAGACGCACAAACACATCAATCTGCTCCACTGAACTGACGCGGCGTTCACCGTGCCAAACGTTTTCGGCTCTCGGCGCAGCTGCTAAGCAATACCGGCAGGGCCAAGTCCCCAGTGAGTCACAGCGAGATGTTTGACTGGAACATAATGGGCAGCGAACCCATGCATGCGCGACACGATAACCATAACGATTTGTAGCTTCCCTTCGGTGAAGATTCGTTTTTTTACCCGTTATCCAGTTTCTCATGTGAAAATTACAGAAAGCCCCGGTGAGTCCATGAGGGATTCTGGCACGCTTCATGCAGAATCTAAGCTTGTCTGGCTCCTGGTGTTTTTCCCCTCTGAATGTGGAGATGCCCCTGGGGCTGACGTGGGACATTTATCTAAACTAATGGCTGCTGACAGCTGATCCTGGCAGGCCCGCGCTGAAACACGATTGGATGTGAAGGGAGGAGGGGTGTGAAGCAGCATTCTGACATCGAGGGGCACCGAAAAGCTGCCACAGCTGCAAACTGTCTCTCAAACATAAACCTAAAGAGCGACGCTTTTCAGTCTTCTGACGATGCTCCAATGTTTCTAAGCATGGCTCGCTGCTGAGCACAGATCTGAGATCGGTTCTAAGCATAGAGAGAGAGAGAGAGAGAGACTTGGCTTTTGGGCAGTCGATGTTAGGACATCACACAAATATAGCAGATCCCCCCCCAACCAAGGCCAATATAGATTATCCAAACACATTCCAAGCGCTTATATCAAACTAGTTACAGTATTAAAATATCAGCCTCAATTTCCTTCTTCAGCGTTGCACAAGTAGTCCTAAATGCCTGAGATATCCACTAAACTAACCACTAGCTGGCAAAATCCCAACAAGGTATCAAAACTTTATCTGGTTCCACTGTTCCTGCTCCGCGTGGGTAACCCAGATGACCGTACCAAAAGCAGGAAAACCCTTTTATGTTTGAAAACGGCGTTCTTTGGCACAAACACAAACCACGTTTCCCAAATAAAGAATTTTCCCACACCATTCCTTCAGTAGAGAAAAAAACCCTTGAAAAACAAAAACTCCCACACTGAGAAAACAGATTAATCAATGCCTCAGGCTGCAAACGAAAAGGCTGTCTGATCCCCACTGACAGATCCTGGCGTGCCTTGCGTCTGCCTACAAACACCCTCAATGGGAGGGCACCTGACCGCTTCTCTACAGGCCTCCTAAGCAACACTTAGCCAACATAGAAATTAGCCCACTTGGATGCTCCCAGGTCCACAAAAAGACCTGAAGACCGCACAAACACTGTACAGAGCTTTTTCCCTGAGGAAATGAACAGCGCCCAGTTCTGGTGTGTTACAGCGGGGCAGCAGTCCGTCTGTTTCCTGCCAGTCCTCAGGGCTTCAGCGTTTGACCGGGCCAGGGTAGCCAGGTCTCGGCCCATTGGGGTTCAAGGGAGAGCGCTTCTTTGTTCATGCAGAAACTTCTGCAACACCGTGTGCAGTCCAGTACATACCATGAAGACTTACCCGAAGCGAGAACCTCCACCTGCTGCAGTCGGGTCACTGAGCAGAGGGGCGTCTCAGGCACTCGAGGGCCAGGGCAGTGGGAAACTCGGCCCACAACGGCAGGGAACAAGACCAAAACCAGCCATGCCTGGAGCGTCAATCCTAGCACATGAATTTACTGACTGGCCAATGGAGTACGTCCAATTAACTGCATTCGATCTTTATGATGTCAAAACAAAGTGAACTTTGAACTTATCATCAACACCTAATTATTATGTTTTTGTTTTGTAAAATGTTTTAATGATGTCAGAGGGCACTACTGAAATGATAGCACGTAGGCAAATAGCTTTATTAAATAGGTCCTAACGTCTAAAATTAAGGTGGCAGGTTTGAAGAGAATATATTAATTTACCATGTAGTATAAATAGTATGGCATGCATTGCTTAACAGTCATGGGGCTCGGCGCTACTTTCAAAAACGAGCCTGGAATCAAGCAATAATCTTAGAACTATCTATATTTCGTTACGCCACTAGATGGCATCTTCATCTCATGTTGAACCTGTTTAACGACGAAAAAGCAAGTATAGGAAAGTATAATAAAATGGCGTAAATAAAAATACTTTTCAGCGTATATTTTTGAGTGACATCAGATCCATAATTGCAAATCATGAAAGCTTTAGTGTAATTTTGCGATTGTGTGGGGTTATAGCCTGAAATCATACACACTTACATTTTGTCCAGGACTTTTGTCCTTCCATTTTGCTACCTTCGCTTCCATAAACGTGTTAATTAATCAATTAGTAAATTAAATAACACACACACTGTTAATAACTAATAATTTGCCAATTGTCAAAACACGTTCTCACCTACCACTCAGTCAATTAAGGATAAGCCCTGATGAGCGCTTGTTTTCCACTACACACAAGTAGGAATCCGTTGGAGTATGATAAGGGCTTTTAATCACTACACTACATAACGTCGGCACAACATGTACAGTGACAGCAATCACCAGGATTCCCTGTACTCTGGCAAACTTTGTAGGTTTCCTTTGCCTGCAATTCAGTCTATTTAAGAAACTTCCACCGTTATTTTCTCCCAAAACCCCATAAAGGGGTAAAGGGTAGCCCGAGTGAACAAACAAAAGTAAACGAATGGCTGGAGAGACTGGAAAGTTTTGGCTAGCTAGCTAGCCAGCGGAAGATCGCTTCCCCCAGGAGAACCTGATTCCTCTCAAGGATGTCTTCCCGGTTACCATCGAGGCGAGTTTGTTTTGACCATTGCTCTTCATTTGAGGGTGTTTTATGCTAGCGTCTCGACCAAAGTGCGTTCAGTTTCTGTCAACCCATTTTTTAATAGAGGAATGGATTTATTACCATAATATCGTCATCATACCTAAATAAATTATCAACAGCAGGCACACATACTGGTTGGAGTAATGCGGTCAACTGTCTTTCTATAAATTGAGCATTAGGCTAGAGGCTTTGCTTATAGTAGTTGGGATCTCTGTAAAAATGTCACACGCTACTGACTGGACCCTTTAGGATTTAAATATCAAACTTGCTTGTCTCCTGATCCCCAAGCAATTAAAACAAAGCCATGAAAAAAAGATTAAATGGGATTATATCACCTTGATAATAGATTTCATCAAGGGTGGGAAATCTCCAATCTAAAATGAGCTTGATCGGACAGCATTTAATTAAAGAACAAACACACACACTCACTCACACACACACACACATTTTGAGAGCGTATGAATTGATTCCAAGGTTTTAAAGAGTTGAATTCTATATTTCTTGTTTCATTTATAGCCCATGGATAATTTAGTAATTAATTTACAGTGGATCAAAGCATAATTTAGTTTATTATTCGACAGTAAACTGCAGTTTTTTGGAGCTTGAGCCCTTCATGTTTGTGTTTTACTGGCATTTATTACTATTTAATGAATTACATTACACACTGTTTTTGGAAAATCTTGTAACAGAAAATGGTACAGTGAAAGTAGCTTACATTCAGTAATCAGTAATCGATACCTTCAGCTAACATTGGATGTACAAAAAAAAAATACCCCTTTGAATTAGATGGCTTTATATTACACAATGTGTGTTAAGTTCGTGGTTGAAAAGAGTTAGGTATTGGACAGTAACTTTAATATTGCGCACCTCATTTAATCTTTGTTGGTGGGTACAAAAAGTGGTGGGGCAGAAATATGTCGGTCACATCACCTTGTACTGGGGCCAATGTCAAGGGGCCAAAACCCAAGCTGATGCCTCCGCAACTTAGTAAGATTTATCCAGGGAACCAGAGACATGTACCTCGGCCACATAAACTCAAACCCAAAATTTGCCAAACCCCTTTTTTTTACGGTTAAGCCTCTTTTTTCTTTTTCTTTTTTGGAGGCACTAAACAGGACCAATCAAGAACCGTGTCTTCTATGACTAAAAAATGTGTTTAAAATTGAAGAAAACTGGCTCTATATACGTCTACTCTAATCATGAAATAATTTTCCTCACTGATTATGCCAATGCTTAGTTCAGCTGACTGCCACTACGTCACGAATGCATTTAATTACATACATCTAAATAATCTCATATTACCAACAGACATATCCCCCATTTTATTTTATTTTTAATAAATGAAATTACGCCAGAGTTTCAATGTTTGTAACACGCACTACAAAAACACGAGGTTTAGTTTCCAGAATTACACTCGTTAAAAAAACGAATTATAATTACTCACAGTTTGTGTTTCTCCACCGGGTTTTCAACGTAAGACCCTCGTTCATTTTATCACGACGCATATCCTTTTCATTTCATTACTCCTTCGTTGATCCACTCTCTAACTCTTAATGGACCAAGTTGAGAATTCCCTTTTGCTTCCCTGCTCTATTTAAAATTGCTTGTCTTTTGCTTGGGTTTCCATTATGTTTGTATTCTCTCGCCTTTAATTTGACCGACTGGTTGGTTTTTTTCCCCCCCAAAATGGTTCAACTGAGAGGTTTTTCGTTTCACTTACGCTTGCTGAATGCGATAAAGTAATTCAGAGTTCTGGTATTCTCTCAGTCACATTTTCTAATCTGCTGTATATATTTATATTTTTGAGTGACTGGTGCACTGTGGTGTGGGCTGGCAGAAGCCGGTCCATTGCGTGCGCGTGCTTTCTAAACGGTCCAATTTCAAATCCCGAATTCGAACTTCCCTTCAAATTACTCAAAGTAAGCGAGGACGACTTTTTTTATTTATAAAGTGGGCAGTCCACACACGCCTCTAATATGTTGTAGCAAATGGACGTGGGTAAGTTCAAGTGAGTAAAGTAAATTTTTATGTTGTAGAAAATGATTTTTAAAGTCTGCCTCATTTAATACAAATTACGTAGTGCGTAATAATTAGAATGGGGACATCTTTTTCAGAATGTGATTTTTTAAGGCATCTGCTTTGCGCTAATGGAAATTATCTGTCAATCTTATTGTTTGACACCTTCGTGTGACGTAAAGAGCTAAATGCGTGGCGACGGAATTATTCAACTGTTTCAGGTGCGGCGTGGTGAGTGGCGAAGCTAGCGCTTTCCACCTTCGTCACTCATCTCTTTCCATCAAATCACCTCAAAGGCCACACTCAACCGGGCAGTCTGTGATTGGTTGGAAAATATATCAGAACGTGTGTGAGGGAGAATGACGCAGAAAGATGAGTAACTGCAGATCTTCGGAGTATCGGGTGATTTGTTATTATAGAACATTTCCCATAGTAACCCAATGGGGCACAGACGCTCCGGGTTCTTGTAGAGCGTATTATTATTTATAAAGACCAGAAGAGCCTGGTGGATTGGTCAACCCAGAAAAAACACCCCACACATTGTTTACCAAATCCCTACAGGTCTGCATCATTATTCCTGTTTAAATTTTTTCAAATTAACTCAAAGAAATGTCGGTCAAAGCATTTCAATCACTCGTCTCCAATATCAGGTGAAGGCAAATTCTAGTGTTCTCTCAATATGTACAGCGCTGAAAAATTCCCCTAGACCTCTGGGGGGAAAAGTAGCTGATTCCTACTAAAGGTTAACAAAGCCATTTCTAAGGCCCTGGGGCTCTGCTCAACCACTGTCAGAGCCATCTTATCCAAACGTTGAAAGTTTGGGACAGTAGTGAATCTCTCCAGGTGTGGTATAGATATAATATAACAAGATCAATCAATTAGTCAAACCATTGCAAATTTTTAAACCTTGAATCAAACAAACTTCTTAATTCCTTTTATCGAAGACCAAACTATATTATGAATCCATTCCTTTAAGAGTGGGAGTCTGGGCAAGGGAGATGAGATTACAAGGACCAATGAGAGCAAACCAAACACAGAGTAAAGGAAGGCTGACTTTGACACTGGTTACAGATGTGATGCAGAGTTCAGGTGAACGTGGGGTTAAAACTCTTGCATTGGTCGCTGCAACAGGAATCAGTTTAAGACCAAAATGGGTTTAGCTATTACCATAGTAAACCCAGTTTAAACCCGGCCGTCACAATGTTTGCTTCAATTGATTCTATGTGCTCTGGCATCATCCCATTGGTATCGATTTACTTGAGTATCCCCTATGTAGGAACCTACTTCCTAATTAATTTAATTGAGCTGGAAAATGAATTTCACTCTAACTCTGCACTTAACGAGGCTTGATAATTGTTTTATATGAATCATTCGTGACACAAAACAATTTGTGCCCCTGAAGTGAATTGAAAACACATGAAAGTACTCAGGTTAATTATGATTAATTGTTCAATTAATGATTATACGATCAACTAATTAAGCCTAATTCATATGAGAAAATCATACAACATTTAACTGAGACCAGTTCAAACAGATTCGTTTAACAGCTCAATTAAACCTAATTTATTTATGCTTAGTTTAGAACAAAAAAAAAGAAAACTGGGGGCCAGGATTTAGCACCACAGATCTAATGCTAAAAATCTCAGCTGCTTTGGCAAAATTCTGACACCCTGTGGTTAAAACATGTATAAAATTGGGAAAGAAAAAGTATTCTACATACTTAGTATAAAACCTCAAACATTTTGATCACAATTTTTGAAATCGGACGACAGACGCATTATTTAATGAAAACTGCTCTTTGTCCGTCACAGTGAGGTGTTGCCATGGGTCAAGACATGCTGCGTGTTCAGTAAAAGCTAGTGCCCTATGCTCTTTTTAAATTTCCAAACACTGACGTGTGCGGTGCGCCTGTGGGCTCCGCACTGACGCGTGCGGTGCACCTGCGGGGTCCACACTGAAGCGTGCGGTGCAAATGCAGGGTCCACACTGAAGCGTGCGGTGCAAATGCAGGGTCCACACTGATGCGTGCAGTGCGCCTGCGGGGACCACGCTGACGTGCGTGGAATCACAGAGCACAGAAATCAAATGTGCTGATGAGTCAAAAAGTCACTTCTAAAAGGAAGCTCAGTCTGCACTCCAGCTCCCCGTCAGAGGTAAGGACATCTCTCCCCAGGGAGTTACTGATGAGCACGCCGTTTCTGTGGTATTGCTGATTTAATGGCATCTCTTTCCCAGTTTGAGAAAATGTCTGTCACCGAATGTCACCGTGCCCTATGACGCAAAAAGCCTGGATGACGCAAAAAAAAAGAGAGAGATTAGAAATCATTAGTGCGACCATTAGGAAAATATAGCGATATTTGGGTTGGAAGATTACGGTTTCTTAAGGTTTGCTAAATTAATTAATTATGTTGAAGACAAAACAAAAAACACCACAAAGATATCCATACTGACATGTTTTTAATCGGACGCATGTAGTGCTATAAAACGAACTGCTTAAATATGGTCATCAATAACAAAGATATTTCCATCGAATATCACACATTGTATGAAACCGAGACACCCCAATCGAGTTGGAGGAGAATACCACGCGTTGCCGACTACACATGACATCGTCACAAAAATGAGACAAGGACACAAAGACTAACGTTTCCAGCCTAAAAAGGATATCAAAACACATTCTGTTTCACATTTCCTCTGGGTTGTGAAGGTGTGTTCCAGTCCAGGATATGCCAGGCAGTTTTTAACATTCAAGCTGGTCTCCTCTGGCTTAATGTCCTCTGGTTGGCCTTTAGGGCTTCCTCTCTGCAGACACTTCTGGTCTTGTTAAATAGTAAACATAAGCACTGAAAGCTTCTTCCTTAAAGAAAAAACACGGCATATCCGCATTTTCCCTAAAACCCAGCCACTTCAGAACAGTCTCACTTATCAGCTCCAGTCTACCATCAATATAATCATAACATCCGGGAGCCAATTTAAACCGAAGCTAAAAACACAACCTCAATAATTCCCACATCCTCCGACAGGTGGGTGACGTACTAAGGTTCTGAAAACACAAACGTATTAAAAATGAGATGATCACCTGTCCGGCGTTTACTAGTTCGGTATGCATTTAAATATACACATTAAAAAAGAGAAACTGAGTAGAAAAGGCCTTGTTTCTGCCGCAGGTCTGTGGGAACGCTACTTTGGGGTGCCGTACTCCCGTAGCTGGGGCAGGGTCAGAGTCTCTGGGGCGGACTTCTTGCGTGGCCGATCCTTGGGCACACCAAGATATTGGGGAGGGTCCCCGTTGACGGGCGTGGATGGGGCACTGCGGGTGGTGGGTGTTTGGGGGGCCTCGTGGAGGGAGACGGTGGGCGCCACCAGGCCAATCTTCTCATTGGTGGCCTCCTGTGTCTCGCGCTCATACTCGCGTACCTCGTCCATGGACATATCTGAGCCGAGGTGAGGAGAGGAGAGG
>JAOVYW010007659.1:0-10677 GCA_025775045.1 Hiodon tergisus
CAACGGGATTAAGATCGGCCCCCAGCACGCCCCCGCCGGTGCTGCGTTCGCGGACAACCAGGGAGGGCTACAGGCAGGAGGGGGCTGCTGCTGAAGCCTCACTCTTACCTGGATGCGGCTGGCGCTCGCTAACCTTTTCTTAACCCCCCCCCCCCTTCGCCCCGCCCCGCCCCGGCCTGCCCTGGCCCAGCCATCCGGATTCGACCAGTGTACTTAGATGGCTGTCTGTCCCAACACCCAGGTCCTTTACGATCCCTGTGAAGTCTGAATGGGGCTGCGATGGATGTGGCGACAATTCCCAAGCAGAAATTTCAAGGATGTTAGCCGTATCTATTTGCTGTTGATTTCTCAGTTGTGGAACCCCCCCAATTAGGTTATATTGTTTTCATGTTGCTTGTGCCCTTCTGACTTCAAAGCGGAACTGTGTTACACATTACAAGGTCATCAAAGTATTTTAATCCGTTTAATGTGGGTGAAGTCTGGCTACTGTGGGAATTTTGAAGTTAAAAAAAAAAAAAAAATTGTAGGATTGTATTTAGTGCTACAGCAATTTTCAAAGTTGAGAACTGAAACAAGCAGGACCATTTTAATTCTGTATTTATCATTCATGTTCTGTATATAGAGTTATGATTTCTCGCTTTGGTGTATATTGACCAAGCTACCGTTCTTTAACTGAGGTTTCGTTAAATTATATACTACAATTAGAGCTTGAAACTCCAGCAGTATTCCTACCTGCTTTGACACATTTTAATCTCGTTTTTTTCTTTTACTGTGCCCTACAATCTGCCTTGTCCCCTGGACTGTGTGCAGCTAAATATTGCGTACCTATTTTAATGCCAAAAGTCTTCAGGTTCTGTGTAAGTAATCCCATCTGCTGACATGGGTCACCTCCTCTCTTGAAGCAAATCTGCTGTTTGCCTTAAGAATGCCGATATCTTTTGATCTTGTGACAAGAGATTTGCGGTGGTAACGAGACATATCGCTCATCAGAATTTTTATTTGCAAGTTGACCTTTTTTTTTCTTTTCTTTTTGAAAGTACGTTCTGTTTGTGGGCACTTGGTAAACAATGCGTCTGCTGTGAGAAGGGTGTGGCAAGCCAAATCTGACCCTGCTGTGTTGATGCCTCTGAAGATGAAATGTTGCAACAATAAAAACGGACTCCTGGGATTGGACAACTTATAAACGTATATTCCTTTTATGGCATTGAAGGGGTACGATGGTATATATGAAGAGAACCTGTGTTTTTAGGTTGTTTTTTTTTTTTCATTTATCATTTTGCTCCTTTCAGCTTAGAATCTCTTAACTCATGTGGTGTTCATCCTTCACGCACCTGTATAAGTGTTTCCCTCATGAATTAAGATGCAAGTAAAGTAATTTATGTGAAAACTGTCTGTTTCCATCATATTTGACAATAGGATTTAGGTCGTTTTTGTAGTTTTACTCATTTGGTGGGGAGGGCTGCAGTGTTGTCGTGAGGAGTTATCTGGTGCTTCCCCCCCCCGGTCACCTGTCTAATGGTCTAAGATCTGGTTGCAAGGTAACTTTGGAATACATAAATTTTACTTCTGACATTGAAAGGGAAACAAAGGACAGAGGTTCTAGCTGGTCAAAATAAAAGTATTGTTACCATTTACAATGCTGTGGGAAATGACTGGATGTGAAAGGGGAGGATACCGTGGTATTGCAATGAGAAGTACTTTGAAGTGTGACACAGAAATCTCTGGCACTGGTGCACAAAGAAGACTGGTGTGCTACATGTGTTTATGTCTTCACCACTTTGTGTCAAACTGGTGAAGTGAAAGTTAAAATGGTGAAGCGGTGCCTTCCCCCCCACTGTTTTTCTTTGATTCATACCAGAAACTTTTACATTCAAAATTCTTCGACTTTACTTGGTTTACAACGGTGAGCCTGCAATTTCATGTTCCTCACGGCTAACTTGTGTGAGTGTGAGATTCCTTTTATGACGTTGGAAGGGGCTCGCTGGTAAATATGAAGATAACCTTTGTTTTTGGTGTAATGTTCACTTGGCCCCCAAACCGACATCAGTACATTGAACTAAATTGTGTTACTGCAAGCCACACTTTTGACAATTTGGTGTGTCGATGCATTGCAGCCGGTGTTCTGTGACACATAAGAGACACACTGTTAGGTATCTGGGGGTCCTTCCGTACAAAATATATTTGCAGCAAATCTGCTGGCTGACATCAAATATTAACATTAGTATATTAACTATCAGTATAATAAAATAATTGTGTTGTGATTGGACATCATAAAATTGAACATACTATTTAAAATATATTTTAGTGTATAAACATTGAGTCGATTGTATAAAGATGTTCATTGATATGGTCAAATGATTGAACTGAAATAGGTAAAAAATATTAATGTAATAAATATGTGGATCTTTCGTGTCTGCCTCTTTAAATACTTTTACGGGTCATGTTTTGATGAGCGAATTAGTAGTCGTTAATATGGACATCCGGGCTACAGGGGCAGCCGCTGTTACGCGCACACGGGATTTCAAAGAAGGGGATTTGTTATAAATCAGAAGTATGCTAATCATGTCAAATGTTTCTATTTTAAACATGAATATATTTTTATATTTTAATCAGAGTTTCTCAAACACTTCCACCCCTAAACGCCATGCATAAATAATTGGAACGTTCCAACATGCGGTCCTGAATCTCAGCGGAATTTCACTGCGTGCTCGCGCGTGGCAGTAAGGGGTTACGTGTTCGATGGGAGGTGCTAGAAAGGATTTAATGAGAGTAAATGGCGCTAAAATTTGAATGGTTAGTTGCGGTAGGCTGAATGAACGCTTTGTTTTAGATTTAATGTTTTAAATAACAAAAGTGTACCTTTGTGAATTTTTTTTTTTAATTACGGAATTATACACATATTAATATTTTTTTGGAGAATATAGCATTATAAAATAAAAGTAAAATTTAAAATTTTATCGTAGCTGTATGAAGATTTTTAATAAGCCATGTCAATGTTCCCCCCCCCCTCTTTATTTTATTCCGAAAAGGTACGACTGATTGGAGTGTATCATGTCTAGGTGGTTATTAGGGTTAGGATAAATGTCGTTTATTTTTCATATTTTCTTTATTAGATGCGTTGGTTTGTTGAATTGTGTACTGTACATTCGAAATGGGAAATAAGTGTGACATTGGAACGAGCAACCCCTGATGGTTCGTAGTGGGTAATATTTAAGATACAGGGTGTATTAAAATAACTTCACACAGGTTGGGAGTTCATAATAGTCTGCTCGCTAAGGGTGGCTACTTATCAATTTAATTGCAGCAAAAACTAATTACATATTTTGTTTTGACTTCCTCGCTGTTAATGGCAATCAAAAACTGTTTTAAAACAGTAAAAATATTTTCTTCTGAAGGAAAAGTTATACAGTTTTCACAGAGAAAGAAAATTATATGGTTCTACAACAGAATTACATTCACCACGCTCTACGGCACAGACGTACGTCCTACCTGTGGTTTTAATTTCTCTGCGTCTTATTATGGTAGTAATAATCATGATAATAACGCCTATGCGTCAGAGCCCGGGGTCATTCGCGCGCATGCCTGTGCGCGAGTAAGTCGTGAACGCGCAGTCAGCTCGTGGACGACCAGTGAATGTCTCGAGAACACTGAAGACCGTGGCTGCTGGGATCGATCGGATTAAACTTGAATCGAGTGAAATTAACACAAAGGAAAGAGAGTTTGTTTAGACGGGACAAAGAAACATTAAAAGTAACTATCTGCTGAGCAAACAGAATCTACCTAATTTGTATTAGCCTATTTATGCTCGTATCTAAAACTAAATATTACTACTGGAAATATCAAGTCTTCGTCTGACACAGCCTCAAACAACGACCTGGCTCTAGAGGGTGAGTGTCTTTTATACGTTGTTTTTGCCATTATTTCTAGCTTTTCTTTTTTTGGTCAAAGAACGTTTACTTTCTAGAAACTTGTACGTGAAACACATGAACTAACTAATGTCTGGGTTTAACTTCTTAATTTTTAAAAAGCGGTTAGATAACTTTTCTAACCTTTTATTTTGCACTTAAAAACGATTCTAATTAATTGGGCTACTATGCTAGACTGACTAGTTTGCGAACCAGCTAGCTCAGAAAATAAACGGAGCAACATCGGCAACTTGTTTTAGAAATGGGATGTTGTGACAATGTTTGTGGGTAAACATGTTACTAAACTGTTCTGCGTATTTCCGATCAAATGTATCAATTTTAGGCAAATATATTAAGCGTGGCCGGAGTCCGATACCGACGCCAGGTATGTGGCTATCTACTTATTAGCAAGAATACTCGCGACGACTTTTCACTGAGAAGCGATTCTGTTGAGAAATATATCTAGGCGACTTGTTAACGATTATTTCGACAGTTAACAAGTGAGTGGGTGTAGAACGAAGTATTTGTGAGCGAGGGCCGATTCAGTATTATATTTCTAAACTAGGGAAAAGTGGTTAAATTATTTGCGCTAGCCGGTTTCTTGCTAGCAGTACCGTGAAGCCTACACACGAGGCGGCTCGGCTGTCCAAATGAGTCAGTGAATGGAGGAGAAGGGGGGGGGGTCTTGTTTCCAAGTCCCCTTTAGTTGAGCGGTTTTTAAGTAAAATTAAAACTTAACGAACTCGAAGGAATATTGCTAATCTGTTAATGAATAGCCTCTCGATACGCGCTATTTCTATCCTCCACGCGTCGTTCATGTCCTAGAATGGTCAGCTAATGCGGGATGAGAACAAGTCCAGAAAGAAAGGTGAAAGGGACGGGAAAAGATCTTCCGTAGTAAACCAGTTTGTGTTAATACTTCGCTATTGCTCTCTCTTGAAATATTTTCAATTAAGGATTCTCTCGAGATATATTAAGGGGCAGAAGTACCCCACTATCTCCGAGAAAAACATGCGCTCCGATAATTAGCTATCTACTGGCTATTGAAGAGCATCGGGAATGTGGTGTGGGACTGACAACGTTACGGGCAAGTAGCAGCCATTTATCAGACCGCATTTATCTCGAAGGGTCGCGCTGGATCTCAGCAGTGGGGAAAACAACTTCGTTACTCCGCTTTACCCGACTCATACGAGTGATTTTGAACTTTTTTGGGATGGGGGGGTCAACGTCTCGTCTTGTCTTGTCGAGGGTCAGAGTTAAGGCCTTTCGCCCAAATTATATGGCTTGGTAACCTGTTAACTAGCACCGTGGTTACTTTGTAAAACAATAGGCGAGGAGCACAGTGAAACGCTTGGCTTGTTACCTAACGTCTCAAATGATTTCCGCTTTTCTTTAAGTTTGAAATGTCGTGTACTCGGGCGACCAATAGCTTGAATCGTTTTACACCGTATATATTTTTAGTAAGTGAACTAACTCTAGCTGAGTACGAGCGTATTCTACTCTATTGTCGCTAAAGTTACTTTCTATTTTATTTGTCCTTCTGTCAGAAACGAAGACTGACGAAATACTTTAAAACACTTAACTTGCATGCAACGTTGTTACTTCTGCTTTATCTGACCGGGTGAGAATGACATTATTGGAAATTTCGATCAACCAATATACCCACGAGGACCGCAGTGACTATTTTCGTCCCGATCCGACACAAAGACTTAAGTCTTTAACCTAAAATGGCAGCGTTAATTTGACTCGGGCCAGTCCGCTAGCAAAGATAACGAAGAGGCTAGGGATTAAGTACAGCCGACGTTGGTCTGAATTAGTGAATCGTTATGCGTGCCGTGGTTTAATTTGGAATAAAACGATACTACTTTAGTTCCCTTTGCGAAAATCTTCCGGAGTTGAGGTGTGTGCAAGAAGCCCACTCAACACATTTTAAGCAGGATAAGTGCATTCGTTGGACGCTATGAATCTGGTTACCGTGGTTTTTCAGATCTCCGCACGTGGTATTTGTTACATTTGGTGAAAAGCGTGCGTTTTCTGTAAAGTCCTTTTTTTACCATGTAATCTGCCAGTTAATATGGTTTACGTGTTCCATACATCCATTTTATGTGTATTTCTGGAATTGTGTTTGTATAATAAAATGGAACGTGTTTTAAACTTCGGATTTTTATCAATGACTGTGAACCAATTGCCCAACTTATGTCTGCAGTTGTTTGGCACAATTTTAAGTAAACCAGGAATGTTAAATCCATGCTGCTGGACTTGTATCGGGTCACGGTGATGTCACGTCAACAGTAGGAACCTGTGAACCCCACCCACAGGTAGTCTGTCCCACGTCCTGTCGCAAGTGAGCCCCCACAATGCAAAATCCTACATAACTGAAGTAAAAAAAATAATACAAGTTATGCAAAACATTTAATGTCTATGAAGCCTATATTCCATCGTATGCCTCTTAAACGGGGTGGTCTAAAACTAGGCGCCAAGATCTGATAGTTTTAGCCTGCTTCTTCCTGCAGTTGTGTGTGTGTTCCTGGTTTCCAAAACTCTTGGAATCGACGTCCAAAGGGGGATAAATCGGGGGAAAATCTCTGCTGTTTGTTCCCAGTTGATGTGGCAGGGCTGAGAACAATTGTACCAAAGATGTATGGCCCTAAAAGTTGGCTTGATGCAGGAGTGCGCTATCTGACGGCCTGTGGTCCTGTGGTTTAGGTGTCTTGGGGATGTGTTAAGAAAGGGTTCAAATCCCCGGTTTCCCATCTCTTCTCCAGGGGCAGGCACATTGGTACGCTCAGTAAGTTTGTAAGCAAACTGGTTTAAAGGATTGTGAGCCGACGGGAACCACAATACTCTTGTGCTCAGTGCCCGCTGCAGCCGGTCAGTCCAAGGTACTCGTTAAGTCACCAAGGTTTGTTGGTTGAGCTGCATGCAGTCCCAGGTTTTTCAGAATTTGCTGAGTATTTGGAGATGGTCTGTAGTAACCAATAAAACGGCAGCATTTTGGGGAAGTGTGTGTGTGTTTATAATGTAACCAGCAGGGTGAATTTGCTATTCAAGCTGCATGATTGGCGGTTTTTGAAGGTCTGTCGGCTTCCACCCCAGGTGAGTGAGGGCGGTCTGGTGAAAGGAATGCTCTTTACACAGCCCGAGGTGACAAGCATCCATTCGTCCCCATCTTTGCGGGTGGGACAAACTGAATTTCTGTCTTTCACGTGGCATAATGAGAAGCCTGGAAGTGAAGTTCTTGTTATGAATTTTTTTCAGACTAGTGTAGCTGGAGGTGTTGGTGTACACTGCAGTGTTTTAGTGGTTAAGCCCTGGTAGGTCGGTTTGGCCAAGTACTAGAGGTACAAATCTTTGACTTAATGGTATGACGCATCTGAACGTTGATGGTGATGAGCTATACGGTTCAAATTGATTAGCCTTGAATTCATTATTTTTTAGTTTCATGCCGTTGTTTGGCCAAAAATGCATTCTGTGTAGAGGCGCTCGTGGCCCTTCTTGTACGCACTTTGACGATATACCATTTTTACTGTCTTAAGTTAACCAGAGAAGTTTACAAATACGTTTTTTGTTTTATTGGACTGGGCTGTTTAGCAGGTCTGTTTATCAAATTGTCTTGTCTTAATTGCACCGTTGAGTCCATATAGATGTCTTTTGCTAGCCAGCCTAATTACGTAAAATGTTCCTGGTGGCGGGAGTATTTTAAAGTGTGTATTTTATGTTGAGGCTAGCCGAGAGATGCAAACGGATTCCCAGTTTAGAAGGCCCAATGCAATCGATCTGTTCCGTGTACATATGACAGGTGGCTCATGCTCAGGTTTTCTGTTTGGCAACTGTACGTTTGTGCCATTAGGATTCATATCAAAGATTAAATGGATTGTAATGGTAGTCAACCTTCTGTACAGCAACATGCTGCCCACAGGGAACCATTTCGGCTCAACTCGTTTGTTTGGGGTGATGTGGCAGGGTAGGAAATGCTGTGTGTTGTGCTCTGCTAGTGATCCTGTGGAACCTCCACGTGCAGGGAGGCATTTGTGACGACTCCCAGAATACCCTGTGGTTTCCGGATAAGCTCAGTGCCACACGTTTTGGTCGCGGTTCCAGGGGAGAAAAGACCTATTACTTCATCAGTTTGGAATTTCTGCTATCAAAATAACCCCTCTGCATAGCCTGAACACGGGCTGAGCCGTCGCAGTTTGAGTAACTAAACGACAAGTGGAACTTCTCTAGTGAACAAATGCTGACAAGGAGTAAATTTAACTATTTAAATAAATGAATATAAAAGGCCTATTACCTATATTAGGGTGTGGTTTGGAAATTCAAAAAGAATGCTTTTGGTCCATGTTTGAAAAACCCTGTTTGGCCTGAAAGTTTGGGTGGGGTGGGGTGGAGAAACCCTGGGGTAATAACCCTGGCCCTCCCTCCAAACTAAACAAAATCTTAGAAGTGAACCACTTACCCAGCATGTTCACAGAGGTCCCTAATGCGACCGGACGCTGTCGTTCAGCACTGCATGTACAGCTGCCATTTTATTTTATCTCCGAATTGTCCTTTCAGCTGAAGCCAAGCGTGGTGATGTCGCTTCCCCCTCCCCCCACAATCCCCCCCTTTCCAGCCACGGCCGGTGGGAGGGCAGCGGTGGCCTGCTGTAGAGAAAAACAAGCGGGCCTCCCCTCCCCACTGCCTGTATAGGGGAAAACGCGCAAGATGGATCAGGTGCGTTGTGCACAGCAGAAGTCTACTAAAAAATAGTACCTATTTTGTGTCTGGAGTAGTGTTGGGAGTTTCAGACTTTTCCACATGGTGTAGATACTGGGTCTAGAATCCGAACAATTGGTTTGACTAAATTACTTGTTTCGTTAGGAAACTTTATTCAATTGTACTGTTGGTCAGTGTATTCTCACAGGTCTACAGTGCATCCACAGTTCTTACTAGCCAGGCTTCTAGTCTCCTGGATGCCCTTGGCTTTTCTCCAGCCTGTTGTCACTGCTGCCTGATTCATTATTCAGTGATTATGTATGATTTTGTTGACGGGACGCCTCCCAGTCCGAGCTGTGCAGTGTTACCTCGTGCCATTTTATAATATTTTTTTGCTTGGCAACGTCTGGTTGCTGTTCAAACATTCCCCAGCCCCCCACGGCAGCGGTAAAAAGGGTTTGCTTTTGCGTCTGCTCCCTCTAGTCGTTTGCTTTTCCTGTGTCATTATCGTCCAAATATGCTGAGCAGGAAGGCCTTAAGCTCTGCCCTTTGATACAGTCGTCTGATCTGTCTGGGGTTGAGGTGTAAAGTGTCTCCCCCGTACCGATAAATGAGAATCTGTCCCGATGCAACCGCTTCCAGAACAAACCGCCCCCCCCCCCCCCCCCCCCCCAAATCGCAGTGCTGAGGTGAGCCAGTCCAGTTACTTGGGTGTTTCCTTTTTTTGTGGGTAACTTTGATCAAGTAGGAGGAAATGTACTATTAACCTTTGGTCTTTTTTTGTGGGGGGTCCATGATTTAAATGTTTCATGAAGTACATGAGTACATCCAGCTGTTCCTTTTTTTTAGTGTTTTTCCCCACTTGAAAACATCCAATAGTTGCCAAACTCTGTAATCACCTGGTGGCACCATTTCCCCAAAACTACTCTTGTTGCCCTGGCGACTATGGACAACCAGGAACACGTTTTATTGAATGCTGTAATTTGCTGGCCTTTCTCCTCCCCTTTACTGAACTATGCCAGACCTCCTGCTTCGCGTTATTTAGTCTCTCAGCGGTTGCAGTTACCCAGGGTGCCTTGCCTGGCTGCCACCTGCACCCTTTGTTCATTCATACAGCTGGATGATTTCAGAAGCAATTTAGGCGAAGTGGCCTGCTTCTGGGTACACGGACTCAGTGCGTTGGTTAGTGTGCCCCTACTGCCCCTGGTCAGAGGTGATAATCCTGGATGTTGTTCACTAAAGGTTTGAACTGACTGTAGCGCAGTCGGTTGGGCACTGGGTTGGAACCTCCGCTGCAAAACTTTGTTCTCGGTCCTCTCTGTTCACGGGTTAGATCCATGGATATGTTGCCTATTACAGGATAACTCCAATATGTGAGGAAGTAAGCGGTGATTTATGGCGAGACGTTAGCGTTGTCGAAGAAGCAGCCGTGTGTGAAGTGCCCGGAGGCCTATTGCTGCATCTCCACCACCGCGACCTCTGACCCTGCCCCCCCTCCCCTTATCCTCTGACTCACTGGGCCGCTCTTTTGTGTGCTTGTCCGTTTGTGACCGATCGGTCGCCCCACACCCCCTTTGCCCAGTCGTGCTTTCTGTGCTGGCGGGGACGGGCAGATATAAATGATTTTCAGCTGAGGTCAGCTCCTCTTGAGGAATGCCTATGGTGTGTGAGAGGAGGAGGGTCTGTTTGAAGTGGGGGGCCACTGTGAGGCAAAGGGCAGAGTATTTGGCTAACAAAAAAAAAAAAAAACATGGATGGTTGATTATGGACTTGTCTCCTTTTTGTAGTTTAATTTAGCTTTGGAAATGGCTGGATGGGTTGATCAGTGAGAACCGCAGCTCTGGAGGACAACAGGCTTGTGTCAACAGGGTTTTTTCTTTTTGTTCTCTGTGCAAGTTTCCATTCTGTCCCTTACCACCTGTGCATGGGCGGATAAGACGGCGTTGAAAACAGTTTCCAGGTGATCGCTTGACGGCAGCGATATGACATCGCTCCTCCTGAGGGTTTTCCTCACCAGCTCTGAGCTAATGAACATTAACTTGGGACCGGGGGGGGGGGGGGGGGGGGGGGGGGGGGG
>JAOVYW010007660.1:0-10676 GCA_025775045.1 Hiodon tergisus
TGTTTTAAAAATGTTTTAAACATGTCCCGGGTGTGCAGCGGTGCTCCTAACTGCGTGTTTTAAATATGACTGAGGTGTTCAGCGGCGCTCCTAACTGCGTGTTTTAAAAATGTTTTAAACATGTCCCGGGTGTGCAGCGGTGCTCCTAACTGCGTGTTTTAAATATGACTGAGGTGCGCAGCGGCGCTCCTAACTGCGTGTTTTAAAAATGTTTTAAACATGTCCCGGGTGTGCAGCGGCGCTCCTAACTGCGTGTTTTAAATATGACTGAGGTGTTCAGCGGCGCTCCTAAGCCCAGGCCTTCGCTGACAGCTGAAAGGGAAGCACGGGTCTCGCACAAGCAGGATATAGATGGGAGGGGCCAGGAAACACAGGTCTTCCTGAACCATCAGACCACTCCCCAAAAAGCCTAGAATAATTAACAATAAACAAACCAAACTCGTCAAATGTCGCAGAGTGCGCATACAATTTATGTATTTTAATATTTTAAAATGGTTTATAAAAATGTATATTATATAACTTTGCTTTTTCAACCTTTCATAATTGTAAATATTTTTTAGTTAGTTCAAAGTTCAGACAAACTTTAAATGCATAATAAATAAGAAACAGTACGTTTATCTCAAAGACACAGAAAGCTCTACGTTAAGTGTGTAGCTAATATTTAACAAGGCTGTACTTCAAAGTGTGTACATAAAAAACCTGTTTGGTCCCTCCAAGATAAGAGAGATCAGCAGAGTCACCCAGACCTATCTGCTTTGATTGTGTCCTTTGTGAGGCTGAGATCCCATGCCCACAGAGCAAACAGCAGAGCAGGCCTTATCACCACTGGCTGAAACATGGGGGCTGCAGACCAAAGTGCACATTCTGCTTTGAGTTCCGCCGGAGACACCACCTTAACCCTGCTTACGCCTTAACGACTGCTCTGTGAACGGGGTTTTATTCTGTTAATATCCTTCTCCGTTTTCCTTGAAAGGATGTCAGGCACAGGTGACTGGATAAAACAGGTTCGCCGTTTTAAACCTAAACCTATGTCAACATCAGTCCGTTTTGCCACAGTTGCAGCTCAATAGCCAGGAATTTGGCTTAATTGACATCCTGTTCTCTGCACAGCTTCTTATTCTAACTACCGCTAGAGACCGGGACATTGAATTAAAATCCAAGAATTTGGGATTGCGAAACATCCTGGGGCCTTTTTTTTTTTCCATTTTAGCTCTGAATCCCAAACCTGTGGCAACACTTACACCACGGGGGGAACCTCAGTGAGGCACGATTCGTGGCCCAGAGGCCAGGGGGACGAATCACAAATAAAACTTTCACCAACAACGCACCACAAGCCCCTCTCACAGCCTGCATGTCCATTAGTGACAAAGTCGGGCCGCAGTGTCAGAGAAAAACAAGCGGGTCTTCTATCGGCCGCGCCACGCGTCTCTGACACACATCACTCCGGAACTGAAGACAGAAAGAGAGAGAAAAGTAAAGGCTCGGTTTGTTCCAACTGAATGACGCTTTTCTCTTTTACACCTTGCTGGTTACGGTCGGAGAGGAACCGTCAGACGGGAAACAAACAACGAACGCGTTGTCGGCTGACTATAATGGCGTCCTTATTTATGAGCCGGCTTTTCCCTTTGGACTCCACACGGCTGCGTAAAAAGGAGCTGCCATGTACTGAGCGGGCCGTCGGTAAACTTCCCTGGACCCCGGCTTGCGTCCAGCCGTTGGCCAAACAACAGAGGTCTTTCTCATTGACAGGAGCAGGACCACGGAGATCCCTTCCGGACGTGTTTTTTGTCCTTCCCCGATCAGCGCTTTAACAGTCCGGTCCGTTTCGTAAGGGAGATTTTGAATCTTTTCCGGAGTAGGTTCCGGATGGCTTTCTCTAAAGTCCCGGAGCGTCAAAACTTTTCCCCAAACTGTATTCACGATTTTCACCTGCATTCACGAGACATGCGCCTGCAGCTCGTTGGCCATTTTGGTTATTAACCACCGTAATTAGCTAATTAAAATGTTCTCTTCTTGCAGTCTTAAAAAAAAAAAAACCTTGTTCTCAAGTGTTCCAGGATCGTGTGGGCAGGTGGAAAAACAATATTATTTATTATTTAGATTTTAAATAGAGCGACACCCTCAGAAAACGTGTGATTCTTAAACTCTGTAGCACCCTATAATTTATACAACAAAAACCTCAGAATTCTTCTCTGTAATATTGGTGTTATTGTGATCAGGCTATATTTGTGCTGTTAATGTCCTTGCTAGTGTATCGGGTGAAACTTAGAGGATTAACGTTGCCTTTGCCAGGATAAGATGATCGACAACTCCCCCAGGTACCCATCCTGAAACGAAAGATCTGTATGCATCAGGGATTTGATTCCTTGAGATCTTGGCTGGCGTACGGGAAGTTGTTTATTTCGTAATGATCATAATGTCTCACGAGGCATGAAGTCAGGCCCACTTGACAACCTCAGAGGAGAGAACAGCTGTCACCAAGTACACTGGTGAGTGGAACGTTCTAAACGTGTCTAGCGAGAATGTTCACCTGAGAGATGACAGACTTTTGTTTTTAAAAAAAAGTGTCAATAGGACATTATAAGCCTTTTGACATCCAAAATGGCCGACCGCACATTGGTCAGGCTTGATTTTATTTGTGAAAATCCTGAATGTGAATGCGAGTTAAAGAATCTCTCATAACTGTATGACATTCAAACCTTTTCTGTTTGCAGCAAAGCAAATTCACAGCTAAAACAGGTCTTGCAGCTATGCGGTGCTTTGTCTCTCACGTCCATTGGCTTGGCTCAGAACGAACGTATTCTCCAGTCTCAGTGCCAGCTCATAAACAACCACCTCCTCCGCCCCAACCAGGCCTGCCATCACAGCCAAAGGAAACAAATGACACAACCAGCATTTGCTCCGGGTCCATCTCAACTGAAAGGCGCGCAGGGGGGCAGCCCGCGCAAAACAGCTGTCGTCCCGGACGTGCCGTGGTGCTACCCGAGCCACGGGCCACGGGCCACTGGAACGTCCCCGCAAGGTCTGGCAAAGCCTTCATCCGCAATACACGGTCAGGCCACAATGGTGCCCTCATGTCCCTTGACCCACTCCTTCCTCAAGCCTTACCCTTCAAAGGGGAGATTCAGATACCCAACCACGATGATAACTGGCTTTAGCGATAAAAAGGGACTGCAATTTGGGATAAAAGTCCAAAAGTGGAGCCAAAGGTTTTGGATATATTTCTGGCAGAACATTTACCCAGAATGCCCAGTTATGAGGATCTGAAGAAAGAGCTACACTGAGTGCTGTTCTTAGCGTTCTTGGTCCGCACAGCCACATGGCTAGTGCATGGCTTGGTTAGCGAAACATCAGGGGAAAACGATGTAATATCCAGTATGTGAAACTGAATGGAAGAACGATTTCCTCCACGCCGTTGTCAACCGCACCGTTTCACACCTGTTTTCTGCATTAAGCGACAGCTAGCCGAAACTGAAGCGCTGCACGTTTCGCTCTTCTGGACAGCTCTAGGTAGGCCCCCCGGGGTTCCTCCAGACTGCCTGCCATGTCGGCCCACGTGTCTCTGTGAAGGACCCCGGACAGCAAGAGCGCTAGCTTGAGTGGAACTCCGGTAAAGCTAGCCTTTAGCTGATAGACCCATCCGCGTTACCACTATGCCTTACCAGAGAGACCCATCAGAAAAGTCCCCACACTTCTCATTTTCTGATAGTTTTTCCCTTCCTCTTTGTCGAACATCTCTCACACCCCTGCTAGCAACTTGGCTCCTAAGAAAGGAAAAACTGCAAGTTGATTTTACCTCATCTTCAAAATAAGGATCACGAGCTGCTGAACTCGCTCCTTTTTTATAAGGAAACGTCATCATAAGCTTTCCATCATAAAGGAAGGAGCAAGGAGCTTCCTTGCTGTGTGCATTACAAATCTGAGAGACAGACGTATCTGGAACTGCGACAGGTCAGAACGCAACGGGCCTCTAGGACATTTCCTGTTGGCTTGTGTACTGAACCGCGTGGCCTCTGAACCGCGGCTGACTTCCTCAGCCTAAACCATGGTCCTACATTCGGCCGTGGTGCGCGTGCAACGTCAAGAACGCAGGCCTGTGCTGTAGGTGAACAAGGGCTCCCCGTGGAGAAACGCCACTTCTCACCCTCCCGCCCCTTGACAGGATGACAGCTACTCTGGTTAAGCACGGCTTAAACAGGGAAATGGAATTAAGCAGAAGGAAGACGACAGCTAGCCGATTCCCCTCACGTGGCAAGATGTCCAGGACTTCAGCCACGCCAACCCTCGAGGGTCCTCCAGCCCATTATCACATAAACCCACAACTTCTCGACAAGGCCCAATTTGAGCCAAGGAGCACCGCTGCTGAGCTGCGGGATGTGAATTTCATTTAATGAAAATTAATTATCGTCAGCCGACACAATCTCAAAGAAGGGCTTACAGTAAGTCCTGAGACGTCCCAGTCACTTTGCAAGAGTCTCTTAAGAGAACAATAGTAAGACTACCATCTGCCTACAAGAGCACCTATCGATCAGCATTGCCAGCTTGCAAACAGCTCTGCCATAAAGGGAAGATAATCGAGAAACGCTAAACAGGGGCCAAGGTCCGTTCCCGAGGTTACCCCTCACTGTGTTTTTGAAGTCTGAGGAAGTTGAAGCAGTGCAAAGCAACATACGGTTGAGGTCAAATGTTTGCAGTGATAAAACCTGAAAATCTCGTTTTGCCACGAGAACAAAAAAAAATGTTCTCCATGTTCGGGCGCCGGCAAAAAAACAAAAAAATGCTGGACTGAGGCTGAAGACGATTAGAGGTTTCAGATTCCAGACTAAAATCACGCCCAGCGGTATTAACCGGGGACTCAAAGTCCAGCCAAATTAACCTGGAGGGGGAAAAAAACGCTAAAATCTCTCCCCATGCTGCTTGAAGCCCGGACTCTTTCTCAGGGTAAATCAATATGCATGACTTTCTGAGGGGACAACTACCCTGGCCCCAGTGTGTCCTGATCAGTCCTCAGCCAGTGGCTGGACATGAAACAGTAACTCATCTGTATAGCTACAGTTTATTTAATGCTTTGCACAGTGCACCGTTTAAAAAGGGAGACAACTCGGTAGGGTTTCCGGGCTGTGAACTTCAAGGAGATTTTTTGCGACTTTAGCAGACGAGAGTGCAATGTTTTGGGACGCTTTCTTCCCATGTCCGGGCATCTACGACCTGATTGACTAAATCTTTCCCTTTGTTCACGCGGCTGCAGGTGGACGAACGTCATGGAAGTTTTATTTTTGAGCGGAAGTCCTGGCCTGCAAGGAGCACTTAGGTTCAGATTTTTAAGGATGCCCTTTTCAGAGTTGGCCTGAACGTATCTAAATGTCTTAAGGGATTATTGTAGGAATCCAAAAGAATTTGTTACATGCAAGCGTTTGTAATTATTTACAACTTTGTAGCAAATGTATTTTTGTGAAAATTAGACACTGCCATACTGTGAAAAACCGAGTGAAATGGAAACAGACAAAATTTATTTAAATAAATTTAAATATGTAAAAAAACAAATTAAAAATCAATGGTCACTTTCTAAAAAAGGGAGGTCAAAGACATCGCCTAGACCTTAAAATCAGGTGGTGGTCACATAACTTTGAAGTCAATGGACAATGGACTTCCGTAGACCCCCAAGCTTAGTCGAACAACAATCTTATCTGGAATAAGGTGTCCAGGTTTATCTTCAGATCTCGCCACGCTACTTACTGTTGCAATTAAAAATAGCCACAACTAAGTTAGCATAACATCCTCCGAGCCACAAAAATAGAACGTTATTTTAGCCTAAAGGAAAAAGACAGGCACGTTAGCACTTTTCGATCAAGTTATAGATTACAATAAGGTAGTGACATAGGTTTGTCGCCAGGCTCTCCATCTATAAACGGATCAATGGAAAATAGTTACAGGTCGCTTAAACAAATTAAATATAAATAAACATAAATAAATTAAATCGCACTTTAGAGGGACAGAAAAACACCAATAAAAACCTGCAGCTGTGGGCTGTTGGGGTGGTAAGCCAAGCAGCCTACAAGAAACGTCCAGGCAGACACCAAGCATCACCAGGTGGATTCATATTCTGAAGCTGCTTGCCCGACCTCCATATTTATGCTGTGTTCCATATTTACGCACACCTGTGCTGTTGCTGATAACCCACCTCCAGTCTGTCTAAGGACTTGCTTTTACACTCTCCCAAAGAAGAGATCATTGACATCAGGGACTCTATCCTGACTAATACCAATTCAGTCTGACAGATAAAGAAAGACTTTACCAAAAGACAGGTGTGTCCAGACTAAATTTACTTAGTAAGGTAACGCTTAAAAAGATTAATTATGTTGGTGCGGTGAGACTATATTTGCCATTAAATGTAGTATAAGCATTTCTTGGAAACACTGACCAAGAACAATCGCGTTCTTGAGGGGTCCAGAGACACTTTCACACTGCCAAATGTAAACACACTTTAAATGCTTTCAGTGTAGCTCCCAAACTAATTTCCCATTCCAAAATATCATCTGTTTATACATAATCACGATGCGAATGTATTCGTGTTAAAGTAAATCTGGCGTTTCTTCAGCATCTACTCACACGAATTAATTTAATAATGGCTGTCGTTTTCCTCAATAAACATACAATGGACATGTCTCAATGGAATGTTAAGCATACTATCTTAAATTAATTCAGGTTCGACATGTTTACTAGAGACATTTGGATAAGCGAATTGTTGAGCGATGGGTATTAACTGTTAGTCGACCGAATGTCTTTAAAACGCAACTGTGCCCATAAGATAAGGAGCGGCCAACGTTCAAAACAGACGGCGATTCGGGAAAGATGAGTCTGGCACACAGAGTTACGATCCGTCCGGTGAGCCTTCCACCCACCCTCACATTCAAAATATAAAAATAGACCACCACCTTCCACAGGAATGTCTGTTGTCAGGGTGAACCTGCTGTGAACCTTGCTTCGGTCCCTGCGTCGACGCGTGAACCGTAGACACCTAACGTTATGTTACTGGTAAATCTGACATCACCACCCTCATTCTTAAAACCTACCGTTTTACGCACCTGTGGATAGACTGTCACATCGCGTCTGTGGCCCGATTCAGGAGTTATTGAAAACGGTCTAGATAGTTTAGAAGAGACACTTTCCGATGTTCACACTTGAAGGAATTTACTGCAAGTGCATCCGATTAATTTCTAAAGCCATGGACTAATGGAATCAGAGCTGAATATACCCCAAAGGCTCACTGACCCTTGGTCGGTATGCTTTCCAACCCACGCTGCACAGCAGACATTTAATCCTACGAGATATCACTTGTCTGTGCATAAACTTTAGGTCTAAAAATGTAAAAAAAAAAAAAAAAAAAGTAAACATCAAATCTTACAGTTAACTTAACGTACTTCTTCAGACATTCTGATATCAGCTAAAGCAACTAATGCAAAGTGTCAAGAAAAAAAACGAAAAAATAATGATTCACCAAGAAAAAGTCTAACGTTGACAATGATAATTTAGTGCTGACGATCAGATAGATACACTATTAAGAACTTCACAGGGAAGTAAATCGTAACTATATTTCGGATGCGCAGGCGTGCTCGGATCAAATTTCGAGTACACAGCAATATCGATGGCAGTACACAGCAAAAGTGGTTTTGATTACTATTTATCACGTGCGTATTTATGACGAGACGGATAGTGAAACCTGCAGCCTATATAATAAGGTACATAGTTGTAAATTGTATTTGCGAACATGGGTTTGTGCACCAGAAGGAGTTCGAGAACAATGATCTCAAGATACATGACAACCAGCTAATGATTGCTTATTTGTAATAAAACTCATTATAATCTTCGTAATTATTATAAATAGAGATTTCTACCTTTAAATTGGCTGCCCAATCCGATGCTGCCATATAGTCAGAAATTGCGATGGTCTATAAAGCTGTCAACGATCAAATCGGGAGGAGCGAGGAGGAATAGAAGGCCACTTTAAACACGTCCTTGTTAGCTTCCAGACCACTGCCGCTGTCAAAAAATCCTGCACTAGCCACAACCAAAAGCGCAGGCTGTAGTCGGAAATGACGACATGAGTGGCAGTTGGTTAATGCGCACACCTCCCCGGACACACCTATTGTTTTAGCGAATAGAAATGTGCAGATGTTTCCTTAAACTTTACGGTACTCCGTTTTGACTTAGCCTTATTTTTAAATCAAGGTCCATATTGTTCGAACTAACGAGTTATAATTATCACGTAATTATTTAGAAAGTAGTAGATTTCACAGAAACTCACTAGTTTAATACTGTGCACTCTACGAACGCCCACTGTGATAAAGTTTTAAAATAGAGCCGAAATATTTTAGGCTGCTTCTATTTTAGCATACTAATGCCTATACGTTGTGCAAAAATCAATATAGTGGTCGGAAAAGTTTTACCCTTGAACAATGGAATGATATAAATTGTAATACATTTGAATTAGTTATTGGTTTATAAACTTAAATTTGGTCTGTCAATTTGACCCACCAATGCAACGCCTTGTATTGGAAAGCTATCGCAGCCATCTCGTCAATTTCGCTGCGTTTCTCCACAGATCACTTTCAGGTTACTGGGATATTGCTTCAGAGCCTGGGTTCGATCCAGACCTGGCACTCTGGCCAGGCCTTCTCCGCATGACGGAAGGATCTGCACCCCGTGACGGGTCCGTAATCTCCGGCTCATTGCATTCCCTG
Source organism: Hiodon tergisus (assembly GCA_025775045.1). Classification (NCBI taxonomy): domain Eukaryota; kingdom Metazoa; phylum Chordata; class Actinopteri; order Hiodontiformes; family Hiodontidae; genus Hiodon; species Hiodon tergisus. Next base: position 8,742 of record JAOVYW010007660.1, read on the forward strand.
GGCCTGCTCCAGGGTCTCGAGCGCTGGATTTGTGCAAGAAAAATAACGTTAGGTAGATACAACTTCGTTACGACATGTTCCCCTAGAATCGACAAACAGTGTTTTGCACACAGAAATGTGTAACTGGGGTCAAAGAACCCAAAGACGAGCACAACGTGTTACTTCCCAACCTCTCTGGAAAACGGCGGAGCTATAAAACTGAGCGCTGAGGAATTCATATGTTACGCCTCTACGACAATGTTTAGAGAAAAACAACTACGACCGGTTTGTTCAGAAAGCCGCTGTAATTATAATATGGCAACTGGGTTAAACTGAATAAGATTAATGAAAGATTTTTAAATGTTTCATTTAAACATATCTAAAGTGCGAATGACAACAATTAAAAAACGAGTTCACAATGTTTGACCTTATAAAAGTTTTAAACAGGATTGAAAAAGTCAGCTTCGAATCTTGACTGAAATTGGACTGCGAGTCACACAATCATAAACTTTGATAAACGAATTAACCGTATATCAGTATAAATCACCGCGTACTAAAATAATTTTAAAAATAAAATAAACACAATATGCAAAAGCATGGAAACTGCCGTTTAGCACCACCTGCTGATGAAAACGCATATAGCAGCATGCTTTGCAAATAAGACCTATGAAAATAGACAATAAAATTTACTGTATTCAACTAAAAATATTTATAAATATGAACTCGTATTTAAATTGTCTTCAACATTGACATCTTTATATCGCTATATGCAAGATCATCACAAAAATATTTAATCATTCAATTTATGGAATCAATATTTTATTTAATAATAATTGTATTTAGTAACCTCTCTCAGTGATATCCTGGGGCGTAGCCCATGCTTTGCTAGAGCAGTCGCTAGGTGTTTAGCAGTCTAATCTGTTTTTAATGTACTTCCATCACAGGCCTGAAATCGACCTCTCCATAAGGTGTTTTGGCTCCCAGGGCCAGGACTTGCTCAGCAGAATGCCAGACCAACCTTGTAACTACAAGGAGAAATATTACACCTGGAATTTTTCTTCTACTGTCAAGAGCAGTACCCTTTTTACTCTACTGCTCTTTTTAAAACAGCCTTATGTCCCTCATTTTACCCTATTTAAACGTCTCGTTTGGGATAAGCTATTTTTAACAAGGATTTTCTATATAAGAGGAGTTCTAGGATTTGAACAAGAAACTTTCTGGTTGAGGCCGACACTTTAACCAGTATAGAGGGGAGTGTAGCAGACTCCTTGGTTACAAGGCTGATTCACTACCAAATCTTCTCGTGTCCTCACCACTCACACAACAGGGTCTTGTATTAACCCAACGGGGCCGCTCCAGGATCTTTTCTCCCTCCTAGTGTCTAGTATTACTCCGTATACAATCACTAAAACCAGGACAAATCGGTCCAATCTAGCACATAGCGGGAGTTCTGAGCATCACCCATCCAGAAACCACAATGTTTTGCTGTACCACAGATCAGACTACTTCTGGCAGAACCCTCAAATTAACTCAACAGGTTACAGGGGTGTCCAGTCTCTATGAACAGAACGTTACAGGATCCACACAATTACCACTGTATCCGGAAGCTGTATGTGTTTGAGATCAGGGTCATGTGTTTCTTATGGATACCCTATGGAAGACAGGAGCGTAGATCTGCGCATAGGAGCATAGACACTGACCTGATTTTGCTGTGGTGGATCCTCGGACGAGGCAGGTGGCCGTCGGTCATCACTCTAGACCAAAGGCTAAACAATACTGTGGTCACGTGTTATCACTTCACTTGGTTTCCCCGTCGCTTTAACCAGTCAAGAAGTGCAGATATCCTCAGTGTCTTGGGGGAACAGGACTAGTAACCCCGCTGTCAGTCACTGAGATGTGACTGCCCGTCACCCTAGCACGGAACTCAGAGAACTAGGAACCGCCGCATGTGCTCAG
>JAOVYW010007661.1:0-10676 GCA_025775045.1 Hiodon tergisus
CGTTTCAGCTGTGCCGGTGATTGCTGGGGAGGGAATGTACCGTCGCTCAAGAGCCTGCCTCCGTGCTTGAGGGGGGAACGGCTTCTGCCTCATCTGCCATCCGTAAGCCCCGGGGTTGCCACAATGCATTGAGTCAGACCTGGCTAGGGCTTTTTGGAGTTTTAATATGGCAGTTTAATTCAGCATAAACAGGGCATTGTTTATATTTACGTATTTTCTTGATGTTTGTCTGGTTACCTTTTAAAAGAAAAATCCCCATCTACCCCTGTGATATATTGGGCTTGTCTTTACCATAGGCCACCATGTTCCCAGCATGTTTAAGTTATTTATTTATTTATTTATTTATTTGCTATGGGGATAAATATGCTAAATAGAAAGACTCATCTCCTTTGCAGTTTTTTATTACAGAACGCCATTCATCTGTGCAGACTGTGGTTGGTCCAGTTGGCAAGATACCCAGAACCAAGATACAAACTGGCGACATTAACTATAATCTACTGCAGGCTCACTCCAGACTACTGGTACAGAAAACATGAATTATGACAAAGAGTGTTGCTAAATGAGGTAGCGAAGATAAGTGAGTGATTGAGTGAACACAAATGACCACTCTCACCCTTTAAGTGACATTCTAAAGCAACTAAATTCTAAACCAAAGCTTGAATGTGCTATAACCAAACACTGTCACATAAAACTTTGAAAAGGAAGACACGTGTTTTATTTACAGACTTTTCAGTGCTCAGAGGTAGGTATGTATGTCTTGCCAAGTCCTTGTTCCTACTCTGCTCTAGCATTACCTCTCTTCGAGGAGCTGACTTCATTTTCAAACGCCAGGATCTGATAAAGAAAGGAGGCACCGGTAAATGAATTAATGACACAGCTGTTATGGAGCTAATGCAGGGATTGAGGAAAACCATGGCAAATAAGCAAATTAATTACTAATTACTGGAAAGATCCTGATAGCTGCTCATTGGAGAAAAGGTGCTTTGTGAGTAGCTCTGTAAAATGCTCTGGCTTTAAAGAATGCAGGGAAGGGAAGTCACTGTTATAATATACCATAGGCACAATACTAACTATAAATGTGTGTGTTTGTCCTACATTCTCAATGTCTTTTTTAAGCTTGAACAGGTGCTGTTTAGATAATTGTTAAAATTTATGGAAATTGATCAGTGCTTATGTTCCAACATAAATTTGTAAGTAATATTATGAAACGGGATACAGGAGAAAGTTTAGTTTCTGCATGCATGAGGTATAGGTAGTTCTTTTTCTTCACCAGATGGAAAAGGCGAACTCCTTTTTTTTCTACGGGCATGCATTCAAAACATGAGCAGAGCTGCTCACACATGTCTTATGCCTCAGACATAAAAATAAAAAAAAACACCTGGAAGTTTGCAGTCACTTTGTGTTACTTCCCAAAGTCAATCTTGGGGCGCTCAGCACATCTCATCTGGTTACCATTACCTGTACATGTGGTGCTGTTTCGTGAAGTTTGACATCCAATGTTAAACAAATCCAGCCAGTACACACCATCAGAAGATTGCTCTCATAGATCACCGTTACAGCACAATCACTTGCTACTGTGCTCTAACCAAACACCTGCGTGTTTATCTTTAAATGTCTCACCCAATCTCATTTGTCCAATTGTCATGCCTCCTTGCCACTATAATAATCAATTTTTGCTATTTATCATTGAACAAAAAAAAAGAAGTTTAAAACCTGTTGTAAAGCAGTGGAAACTTTGGAAACAAGGCAAGTCATTGTAAGGACAGACATTAAAAAATGTCTCAATGTCTCTTCTGTCTCTTATGTCGTAGGCATGTCTTATTTATACAGACCAGCCTTTTATGACTGAAAACTTTTCATTATACATTTTTACAAAATGTTATTTGGAATCCTGTAAAAATATTCTTGTGTCATAATATATTACAATATATTAATTTGGCCCTGAAATGCCAAATACAAATACAAAAAAAAAAAGGATACAAGAGGATGCACAATCTGAAAATACACTTTGATGAACCAATCTCAAGTCAAAATGAATGAAACAAAAATATTAATTACAGCACAAATATTTATACATTTCCACATTTATGAATGTTTATTTAAAGCTGCTAGCAACTCCCAAACAAGCAATCTAATTTCAGACAACTCTCTTCATTTCAGTAGAGGAAAAGTCTTGGCTAAACTGAAGATAAATTTGAAAAGTTTAACATTACCTAAATTTATCAATACTTTACCAATCAGTTTTTTGTTGTTTTTTTTCAACAGCAGTAACGTTGTTTTTTCCCCCAATTGTTTCCACATGTTATATGGAACTGGAGACCATTATTTGAAAACTCGAAACCTAAAACCCAAGATAAGTTTACTCAAACTGCACAAACCTCTGTCAAATCAAACACAGCGTTCAAACCTTATTATCTCTTCTCAAAATTATTTGACCAAAAGAGTCACACAAGCTATATAACATATTAATACACACTACTGGAATGAATATAAAAAAACAATTACCTATAACTCAGTATAACTACTTCTTTTTAAGTATATAGAGCACCCCTCAATAACTGATTGGCCTGTCTGTTATTGTATACTCAATATTAATTCAGCAATACAGTAGGGAAGCATTTTGACATTTTGACAATTTACAATATGCACCACTCATGCTGCCTACAGTTGGCTTCCATAAATTTTACTGTATATACACATTTGCATTGTCAAAAAGTAATATAGTAAATTTTTACAAATTCAAATTTTATCCTTTATAATAAATAACAAAAAGAAAAACAGAAAGAAGCTAGAGAAATACGCTGTGAAAATAAAGAAAAAGGGGGAAAAAATCTCTTTGGGCCATCTAATCACATCTTTGTGATCAGTCTGGTCAGAGATTTTCATCTACATCACTAAGTTGTCCCTGACCAAGCACCAGAGGAAGTTCCTTTTTGCATACCAGATCCAACCCTGGCATGCCTTATAAGATATGTTGTCACATTTTCTCCTCCATGGCCTGGATTAGGGTAATTTGGTGATGTGGTTGAAGGGCATACATCCACCGCCATGCCGAGAAGAAGTCCTCTAAGGTAGAGTACTGTGGCTTGAAACCGGTCATAGACCACAGCAGCCCGGTGGAAACTCACATTGTCACAAATGATAACATACATGGACTGCTCTGATCCGTCTGGGCCCCTCTGCTCAGGTAATCATAGATGGTATCCAAGAAGGTGAGGAGGTGGGCTGTACTGTAAGCCACCGTTATGCCAATGGTGGCATAATGGATGCCATGGTGATTGGTGGATGCACACCCTATGGTGTTTCCCCTATACTCTGTCTTGCCGCAATAACTGTAATCTGTATACCGCAATAACTGAAAGTTAAGTATGAGCAAATTATGTTCCTCGCAAATTATGTTCCTCGCATCTGCTTAATGAGTAAAATGTAAAGGTAAAACTGGATGTAGATATCAATTTGATTAAGCCTTCGTTAGAAGGATGCAGTGTTGGGCTGCAGTGATCATTGCTATCTCTCACTGCCATGATTATGTGTTTGATTAGGGTCTCATTTTCCCATTTCCCACTGTATCTTCCCATTTGGTACACAGGTTCCATTTCAAGTCTCAAAGACACAATGCTTAGATTGGTTAAAGCTTCTAAATTGCATGTATGTCCTCTTCCAGAACGGCTTTCCTCCCCTCTGGGGTGGCATAACCTTTAATGGCTGCTGCTTCAACCTGGCCCCCAAAGATTTCAGAATATACCACAACCTGATGGAACCACATATTGGTATGGGGCCGTTTTAGAGAAGTGCATGAATATGTAGGAATTTCCCAGAGAAACTGTGAATGGCCTATCGGAATTGTAGATTGAAATTAAAAGTTTTATTATTTACAAAGGAAGTAAGTGCTTTCCTTTGAGCAGTTCTGCCATGGGAAAATGCATGAAGTAATAATTCCAAAGAGAAATAAAAAAAATTTTAAACTGTAATTTCCCAATGATTCAGCAATAATAAATACACCAATAAAAGGACACGTTTGCAAAATCCTAAATGAATCAAACTGTTTAATGTTTTTATTATTATGAGAAGACTGTAGTACGGTAAAAAATTAAATGTTTTTTTGGAAATTAGCTGACAAAGAATGGGTTTAAATGCTATACTTCACAGCACTCCAGGGGCCTGGGGTCTTTCAAAGCAATGGAAGGTGTCCAGGTTTATTTAAACATATAATGTCTTCTCCTTCCACAAGAGGTGGTGGGTCCTCTAGCCTTTTTCACTATGAATAAATAATGGATTACTGAACAAGAAACTAGTAGCAGGATTGTTTTATTTTCTTTCAGCTACCATGCTGCTGTTTGATAGCCAAGCCCCCCACTCCCCATTCACACGCAGTAATTTGACAAGAACCAGCTCATGTCACACCGAAATGACGTAATAATTATCCATTTAATTAGGGTGGAAGGCTTAGTACATTTCCTTCTCCATCTGCTTTTGCACTTGGTCAGTGGAATAGAATCTTGGGTCACTTAGTTCCTGCGAGAGACTCAATTTGCCTGAGGGCCAAACTCATTTTCAAGGCCTAGTTTAAAAAAAAAAAACTCTTTAAACCACAATGGAGGGATGGGGAGACTGAGGGTGGCATACTGCTGCAAAAACACCAATTGCTAAAAAGGGAAGAAAATAACACGGCGAGGATGTGTTTACTGTATCAAGCAATAGCTGGCACTGATATTGCATATTTTAGATGGATGTGCATGCTTTTTGAGGCATTTACAGAGATTTCCGGAAATCAAGGAAACCATGATCTACAGATGTTATTATCTAGTATGAGTTGTTATTATTGAGATTGTAAGGGATTTTTAATACACATAAGTAGATGAAATAGCGTACACTGCGCAGTCCTATGGTAATACTTTTAACGTGAATCTTTGGACGTGTATGTTGTAGCATTGCAATAGATAAACAAAAACAGTCCATATAATCATTTTCCTTATACCTGTATTGTGTTAGTTATCACAATTTTTTCTTTTTTCTTTTCTTAAACCATGAAAATGTCTTATTGTACCTTTTTGAGATTCATCCATTAATCATGTTACCATACCTCAGAATCATACATATATGTGGAAGTACAGCATACATAGGGTAACTTATGAGTTTTGTATTCAATATTTTAAAGATAAAAGAGTTACATAACTCCTGTTTTGAGGAGCGTTTTGAAAATAATACATGTTTGCTGTATGTCATACAGATGTACTATACTACTACATTACTCAATTTGCAGAATTTTTTAGTTTTAACTAAAATTGAAATAACTTTACACCATTGTACACCAATGTGTGGGAAATTTATTCTGATTAAAATGTATTTTCTAGACAGGGATATTATTTTTAATGCAAGGAGTATTGGTGTGACAGCTCACAAGTGCCCTCTATCAATGCATCTTGAGACTAGCACATTAATCCTCACAAGGCAAGAACTATTGCCCTGTTCACATGGAAATTATATGACTTTAGCCTATGACATGACTTTAAATCACAAAACGTGAAATTATCTATTTGATCTTATGCCTCATTATCATAAGTATTCATCATCTTGGCCATTTTTTCCCCATGTTACATGGATATATTTATACAATGTTTCATACTGTCCACTTTTCCTGGCGTGGATACCAGATTCCTTACACGTGAAATACAGTCCCATGCAAAAGTATTCTCCCCCTTCCAGCGAGGCCCCACTGAATTATCAATGATGCATAAATATTTCTTAAGTGAGTATTTCTATTAAAAACTTGAATGCTAATTTATGCTGATTTACTTGAATGCAGCAATCACAGATGCAAGTATTTTAGCATGAATCTCTACCAACTTTGCATACCAGCTTGAGGCCATTTTTACCTAATCTTCTCAGTACACTCTGACGAAGGATGCTAATTCCAAAACATTTGTTGTTTTAGCACTTAATTCATCTTAATAATGAAGCAGTAGGAGTGTGTAAGGGGGTGACTGTACCCCTTTTTAATAATCTAATCTTCTTGGCAAATTTTCTCAAGGTCTCATGGTTTATAGGACGTTGCTAATGGACAGACATTTCCAAGACTCGCCATGGATTCTCAATAGGATTTGAGTCAGGGCTTTGACTGGACCACTCTGGGATATTCTGATAGTTGTTCTTGAGCTCCTGGTGTATGTCTGGTTTTAGGTTTATTCTCCTGCCGAAAAGTGTATTTTGTTACAGTTTTATTTTTTTAGCAGTTTTCCTCGAGGATTTGCTTCGATTTTAGATTTTCCTCTCAATCCTGACAAGTTTCCCAGTCCCTGCTGATGAGGAACATCCCCATAACAGGATGCTGCCACCTCCATGCTAGACAAAAGAAACTCTTTTTTACATTTCATACGAATTCATAAGTTAAATGATATGGCAAACATTTATGAACACCTAGGGCGAGACGCATTGTGCTAGCTTAAGTACTTCCCACACAATGGTTAAAGAAAATCATCAGTCTTGATGTACTAACTAGATAACTTACCAGTCAGCTCATTTTCAATGAAGGGATATTAGCACATCACTACGAAAACCTGGGCTGGTAACAAGATGAGCACGATTGGGATGAAGCAGGAGAGAGGGCAGCAAGAGTCGCAGTGTCGTACAGACTGATCCACATTTGACTGAGTGCCAGGAGCTGAAGAGAAAGCCGCGGGGGTAGTTGTATATTTAATTTCCCAACTGTGCAGATTTTAGTATGACTTGCTATGTCTAAGTATGTTTTTGATATGTGGGTCTCCTCCATGTCTGCCAGCTCCATTGCAGACTAAAGATAATAGACATTTGTGGGGGGGGAAAATATCCCTTCAGTGCTCTATGCTACAGTTCACTTATCTGTGAGAGACACCCTTGATGGAGGGGTAGCAATTGCTCTGTGGGTTTTCTCATTTGGTGAGCTTGAAGGACAAAGACAAAAAACAGATTGGCAAGTTTACTGTGCCCATCCTGTCCTTTCAACTGGCTCCACTGATTTCCTGACTCCTGGGCCCAAAGTGGGGAGACTCCCCTTATAAAGTCTGCCTATAGTTTTAATGAGAATAATAAATGTAGATTATCCCCAGAAAGAGACGAGGAGGAAAGCACAAGTCTGCCATTGTTCAGGGTAGGTGAGCATAAAACCAAGTTAACCAAACCTTTATGACATTTTAATAACTCTAATAAAAGCTGTGTGGTCCCTTGCTGGGGCCTGAGAAAAAAAATCTGGTAGCCTGTCAGGATTACATTGTATTATGATATATATTATTTAATGGGGTGGCATCATATTGTTCTGTTTTTCATAGAAAAATCAATGACCTGTCATCTGAGTCTATGGATGTTCTGTGAGGATACACATACCACTGCTTAAAGCTTGTAAATGTGTGTTGTTAGGGTTTTATTAAATAACATTTTACAGACTGAAGCCAGTTTTCCTCAAGGATTTCCTTCGACTTTCCATGTTCCCCCTCTCAATCCTGACAAGTTTCCCAGTCCCTGCTGATGAGGAACATCCCTATAACAAGATGCTGCCACCTCCATGCTAGTCACAGCCACACTTTGTTGACTGGGTGGTGTGCTGTGTTGGCTTTATGCCATAAGTAACACTTTGCATATAGACCAAAAAATTCCAATTTAGTCTTTTCTGACCACAAACAAAAGCTTTTCCCACATGTTTGGAAGCTCCTTTGTTTTCATGGTTGAATTTTTGCTGGAAATTTCACTCCTGAGTGAGGGACATAACAAAGACAAAAGCGTATTTATTCTGAAAACATGTGAACCAATATTACTGTCTATGAACTGTGTGCTTTTTACAGCATCATTTCTTAAACCTGAACTAGTTTAAATGGGACTGAATATTTATGCAATACAGCCATGGACTTTTACTTGCAACTTCTGAATTTAAAAAAATCAAACAGATTGCAAACAAATTATTTTTAGAGCAGGTTTGCCTATTAACATTTAATATAGACAGAAAGTACTGACAGAAGCAAAGAAAATTTGTATCAATGTTTGTAAATGCATGTTTTGAAGAGATAAATGATTCATGCTCACATACAATATTTAATGTAAGGTAAAACATTGTCTAAAAATAACCAGCCTGAAACCCACCCAGAAACATGGATCTTTGCTTATTTATGCTATTCTAAATACTGTCCTACCGCAGTTTTTAAATGACAGCTAGTTCTACAAACCTTTTCAGTTCTACATATTCATTTCCACCCTAATTTGGACAAACTTAAATATAAACACTTTATATGGAATGTGACGGGGGATTTCATAATTGAAGCATATGAATGAAAAATTGCTCCTGGTTTTCAAATTAAACTATAAAAGAGCTTGGTTTTTACATATAGGCTTTCATTTTTCCCTGCCTTTTCAATGGTACTAAGCAGTAGGAAAATCAAGAACATATTCTGTGCTTAATCAGCTATGTTTTTAAATAGGATTGAAATGTTTTAGGTCCATTTCCAGTTCATTGCAAGTAAAAAAAGGTCTAGTCGTGGGTGGGTTAAAAAGGTCAGTAAGTTGACACTGCAAGCATTTCATTGGAAAACACTCACTTAATTCCTAGGCATTCATTTTGTTCACTGATTTACATAAGGACAGCTATCATTTTGTAAGTAGGGTGACAGTGATAAATGAGGTGTTTTGGCTTTTAGGCAATAAAAAGAAATCACAGTGTTGAAGTGAAGTGGAATTCTTCATTCTGTTCGGTTTTCTCCCTTTACTGGAGGTTATAGAGATTGTTTCCATATGATTGCAATATTCACATTAATGCCTTCATTCACTAAGGCATTATACAAATACAAATACAACAAAATACAAGCATGATAATCAGGTATGGTATAATTAAAGTAAATGGAAAGGTGAAGCGTCTTGTCTTGTTCCACTGATGCACCTCGAGCTGGAAATATGAATCAAAGAACTGATAGTTTTTATGATGTGGAACAAAGATCTACATATGGCCTCTGGTCAGAGATTGAGGAGAAGCAGCCTTGAGCTTATATTTATAGTCTGTAACTGCTTTTAAAATGCACACCATATAGCATACATGTGCGTGAAGCCTGTACATATTGAGCAGCCCTGAATTCGATTTGAATGCTATGACTGTTACTTTTTACAATGTCTTTTGAGTGAAATGTTTTGTAAATTATATCAAATGTACATGGGACAACTGAAATGCAACAGGAGTGGATGAGAGTTCATTTTTTCATGGGCATTACCCACAGTATTTTTGTAATAATGACTTTTTTTTACAGTAATTAAATCACATGATTTCTTGTAAGTGTTTAGGCCACACATTGATCTCAGCAAGGTTTTTTGTGCCATAGTAAACTGGACATTGGCATTGCTTTGATGCATTCGGAATCTTTAGAAGAGCAAAACAATTTATCCACAGTAAATCGGAGCTCATCAATGTCAAAATTAAACACTGCAAGAATAGAAATGATCAAAAAATGTGGAATTAGCCATGTAATTCTATGATAAATATAATTTCTACCCACTGTAAGATGAGCAATGGAACAGTCTTAAATGCAGTATTTAGAAAGACAGTATGACAGCCAATCACAAAGGAGCCTGCATGTCTGGGCATGACTTTTTCCCCCTTTCTGACTCAGATTGTGCATGCTTTTTCACTGCACAACATACTAAAAATAGCTCTGGGACCGGATTGAATTCCAGATAGAATAAACTTGAGTTGATTATTGTGAGTCTTTCCAAGTTGTGCTTAAACGACAGAAAATTTCAAAAAAGAAACTTCAGAAGTTAATTGCTCTGTGGCTGGCACATACATTTTGCATTGTATTTTGGCCGAACAAAATGAGAGCTTGGCTGAATGCACCCTGGAGTTGTTGTATTGCATCTTCCATGTACTTATGGTATCATCATGCAAACTATATGCAAAATCAGTAAATTCAAAGTAACTGATCCCTAACTGTCAGGGTTTCCTCTTTAGAAAATCAGTTATTTTGTCGGTTTAGTCTGGTTTTCTCTGCTGGCAAACATGTGCAATTGTAGTGAATCAAACTTAATAAATTAATGTGTATTTTAAAAACAGATTTCACTGAATGTTAACTTGTTTTATTTTTCTATTTTCATACTTCCAAGCAGCTGCCAATGTTGAGTATGGGCTATTTTTCATATGTTTTTGCAGTGGAGGACCGTTGACTGAAATACACATCCTCTGTATTTGTTTGGTGATATGGAAGATGAGCTGTGTCTCATATTCTTATAGAGAGGAAATTACATTAAAAATAATGTTATCGATTAAGTGATAAATTGTTCCTACTTGTTCAGAATATTTTTAAAGTGAGTTTGCCATAATCAGTGTCCTGAATAATTTAATAGTGGATTAAGATATACCCAGTGGATCCTGTAATAGAAGTCACTTTTAAGAGCAACTTAAATCAACTTGCAGTTTATGTCACCCATCAAAAATGGCGTAGAGTAGAGGCAGTGGTTTCAATTTAGAGTTCTTACCACAAGTGTTATTCAATGATCGTAGATTAATTAAACCAGTGGTTTGTGTGAACAATATTAGCATTACAGCATTAAGGAGAATCTGCATGAACGTTCTGGTTTGTGCATTTCAGTAAAATCACGTGTGTGTGTGTGTGTGTGTGTGTGTGTGTGTGTGTGTGTGTGTGTGTGTGTGTGTGTGTGTGTGTGTGTGT
>JAOVYW010007662.1:0-10676 GCA_025775045.1 Hiodon tergisus
GTCGTTGTTCCTCGCCGTCATTTCCAAGTCATTGGCCGATTTGTTTAAACTGATCCTCCTCTTGTTCATGGCGTACACCTTTTTGAACTGACCCTGAATGACACAGAGGATAGTTTTCCGGAAGGTGGCGGAAAGGAAGAAGTAGATGACTGGGTCCAGGCAGCTGTTGAGGGCCGAGAGGCTGAGTCCCAGCTCGTTGAGGAAGTGCAGCGTCTGCTTGCTGCAGACCTCCTTGACCACGCCCATCTGGGAGAGCACATAAGGCACGCGCACCAGGTGGTAGGGCACAAAGCACAGGGTGAAGACGGCTGGGACCACAAACGTCTTCGCCACGATCCGCTTCACCCCGCTCCCGAGCGTCATGCTCCTCAGCTTCGCGCTGATCTTCCGGTAGAAGTGCACGAAGAGAAGGAAAATCACGCCAAACAGGAACACCACCACCAGATTCACAATCCCCGCCGACGTTCCCTTCTGGTGGAAGTGGAAGCAGATCTTGTCACATGGCCCGGAACCCGAGTTTCCCAGTAGGAGAAGCAGCATGCTACAGAGGAAGACCAACCAAATAGTCCAGGCAGCTCTGCAGCTCCACTCCACCCTATGAATCCTGAAGACCCCGACCGGCTTGATGATCTTCAGGTAGCGGTCCAGACTGATCAAACTCAGGAACATGATGCTGGCGTACATGTTGACGTAGAAGAACATGCCCACCAGCTTGCAGAGATAAAAGGGGCCCTCTGTGTTGTGGTAGTATATCCGCACTGGCAGACAGAGGACCAGCAGAAGGTCAGCCAAGGCCAAGTGTCGCATGTACACCGTGATCGATGAGTCAAAGCGCTTCCTTAGGAAGAACACCCCGACGGACACGGCGTTGCTGATCAGTCCCACAATGAAGATGACGATGTAGCAGGCGGGCAGGACCTGGGACAGGAAACCGTCCTTGATTTTGCAGGAAACAACGCCGTCGGGAACACTGGAGTTGACACCTGTCGGCGTAGCCTCTGCCATACTGAGCTTACTCAGGCAGCATGTGTCGGTCTTCCAACTGAAGCGGGGAACGACATGTTAGATACGTTAAGCGTTAGCATCAGGACCATGCAATACAGTCTTTAAACGAGTCACCCTCTTCGGCCATCATACATTTGAGGAGATCTTTGGCAAATACATTTTAAATGCGCTGTTTTTAAAGGCAAGGGCTAAAATGCATTCGAAAATAGGAGTATCTGTGCTCCGTATTAAATCAATTTACTGAAAAAATCTACTTCCCAAAAATAACAAAAGTTAACGGATAGCATATTTAAGGAATCCTCATAATTATTCAGAGAACTAAGAGGTCTTACCTGTGCAACCTGCTCTGGGACCAATGTCGAGTCTCTCACTCGTATCTGGAACTTTTGGTATATACAATGTCGTATATATTGGTCCCCCATTGAGGAACTGCTTCTGAAGTGTGACGAATACAGTTCCGGAACGGCACAGTTTTCTTGCTTTCTCACAGCGCAACTTTCTCACATGGTTTTAGCAGAAATCACCCAGTACCTCAGGGAGATGCGTATCGCAGCTGTGAGTGTTAGCGAGAAGAGGATGAAAAAAAGAATACCCTCAAAACCACATGGTAAGTTAACCTCCTCTGCTCTGCTTAGTTCTGCAGTCAATCAGGGCCAAACATCACATATCTGGTAAGTTCATCACCTCTGCTCTGCTCTGCAGTCAGCCAGGGACAAACAGCACATATCAGATCCTTGGTGGGCCGCCGCGTTCGAAGGACTGTTTGGTTCCATTTCCTGAGCATGTGATTAAACTACAACATCTGGCAAAACTTATGTATTTATGATTTAGAACTTGCTAAATTGGAATGTCCTGGCCTAACGTGGGGGTCCTCCAGGGGAATACATTGGCTGCAGTTATGGCAGCCAGTTATGCACCACAGGCAAACTCCAGCCCTGGCCTGGCCGCTGGGGAATGGGCGGGGCTTGGAATGGGCATGTTGTGTGGGATGTGCCTCTCCACAGTCAGAGCTGACCCCTCGTAGGTGCAGCATGACCTTCGGTGAGTTAAACAACAGAAACAGGGGGGTAGGGGGAGGCAGGATTATTGAAGTCCATGCCACTGCGGTTGTGCTGCCTGTATGCCGGGTAAACCTGAACGCATGTATCTCCTGACGCAGTTAAAAGAGACAGGTGGCTTGAAGGTGATTGGGAGTGATGGAGATTATGAATCTTGATGATTCATTGCAACATTCCATGATGCACAATTGGAGACTCCAAATCGGGGAGAAAATAATTATACTAAGAATAATTGATGATTCCAATTTTTTTTTTTAAAGAAAACACATTCAGAACCTGTTTCAGCCGCATCTCATATGACCTATTAACAATTCCCAATTTATCTGCAAACGAGGAAGCTTCCATTTTGCACATATCCACAAGAGGATATCTGAATGAACTTAAATATTTTAACTTGAATGGAGCCATAAATCTGTGCCAGCTGAATTAATACATTTTAAAAATAATACTGCATTGTTCTCGTTTTATTTAATAAAACTACAATCCCCTCCACCACCCTCAGTACCCGTCCTTAACAGGTGGTTGAGATGTGCACACAGGTATGCACAACGCGCTCACGAGCCAATCAACAGACTGAAGGGGGGACACTTAGCACAAAAGCTCATGTGAGCCCAACACCGAAAAGTAAGCGACGAAACCCCGCAGACGAACATAACACAATTGCTCATTCTCTCGGCTGCGTATTACGGCTCTAACACTCGCCCTCGACTGTCTTGTTGCTTTTATAAAATGGATCAATAATGTCCTATTGCGTTTAGAGCAAGACACTAGCGAGACATCGTTTGGTGTAGAGGTTTAATGATTAAGGTAATCGTATGAGGGCGTACTATTGGTCGTGGTTAATGTTTGTCATAAACAAAGAACTTCGCTAGCTGGCCATAAATATAGCTTATTTAAATAGTGGTTCAGTTTTCCCTAGCTATCCAGGATGTATCTAACATTATGTTCCTATCTAAATTCTGTCTATTCTATTGAATATTTCCCTATACCATACTATTTGCTGAATAGACTAGAGGAGTCAGGCTAGCTTTTTAAAAAATGCAAATTCTCACATCCGTGGACATTCATTTTAAGACCGCCCTTTCTCATTCTAAAAAATATTCTGCGCATTTATGTCATCTGGAAATGCGGCTGCCGAGTGTTAGCGTCTCGGAAAAGCAGGACCGGAGTGATTTAAAAATTGTGGTTAATTTGTCCTTCCGTGTGAACATTCAAAATTGCTCAGTATGGTTCAGTGTTAAAGCGTACTGGACGCCGTTTCGCTTCTTGCAAACTCCGTCAGTTGAACATTGTGTATCATGTAGGCCTAATATATAAAAACTAACTGTGTTATGTACTGTGTAAAATCTATGTGTGTCATTTACTAGAGAAAAATTTAATGTGTCATCTCCTTTTTTTAAATAAAAAATAAAACATGCCAGGTGCGTTGCTAGACTTAAAGCTCTACGGGGGGCACAGGCCTCCCATTCCTCATATCGCTTTTTCTTGAAAGCGTGCAAGAGGTGTGCAACACAACACACTATACAAACTTCCCTTCCTTAATCCGCTATTCCTACACCGTAACAAGTACTGGGAAAGGCAAACGTGTAGAGATAAACCTTTATGAACTAACGATCGGCCTGCTCTCTCGACAGAATACTTTAGGTTGGAGGCGTCACCACAACACTGAATTTGTTAACAACAGGACGTGTCATAACACCACAATTTCCTCCCGTCTATGATAAGCCAGTCTAACACACTTCTGAAAATTAAAACCGGCTCTAGGGTCACGCAGCATAGAATTCAACATTTATTTCTTTATCTGAAGATATAGCAGCATATTAGTCTAATATTTTAGTAATACTTTAACCAGACAAACCCTATAATAATGATTATTCAACAACAAGATTAGATTAGACCCATCTTCTAAACGCAAATAAATTTAAATTAAAAAGGACAGAAGTAATATGTAATTACTCTCTTGTAAAGTACATAGCATCTGTCGATTTCTAGGTTTGTACAAAGATCTAGCCTGTGAGTTAATGTGATTCATATTATTAATATATGAATAATTAATCCACTGGTTTATTAATTCTGTACAGCACAAAACACAGACAAAACAGATCAATCTTTTATAAGCGCAATTACCCTTTTTAAAACAATAAGACTAACCACGTAAAAACGCACTTCGGCGTTTACTAGCGCTCGGACAAACAGATGTCCTTGCGCACTGTGCAAGGTAGCGGTATCTATTTTATTTTGAATGATTTAAAGATTTAAAATGGTTTCAATGATTATTTTTTTAAAACTTTATTTAAAATTTGAATTCTTGCAATTTTTCCCTAGAAGAACACTGATTAAGTCCAGTTGAGAGAGTTGATGCCGAAGTGGAAGGAATCCTTATGACTGTACGAGATTGGGATGATAACGCAAACTTCTTCTAACTCTCGGTTCTAACTGGAGATTTTAAAGTCGAATGTACTTAATTTTTTTAAGATTTTGTTGTGGTATTGTCAGTGAGGGCTTAGCCTTTTGTGAAGTAAATTACTGGTTTTAAATTACGTATAACTAACGTTGACTCGCTAACCACTTGCGAAGAGATACACGGAGAAGCCGCGCAGCTGCAAGTCATACTGAGACTCTGAATATGAAAAGATCCTCAAGGTTTTTTTTTTAAAAAGGTCATACAATTAGCAGACGGCGCTAGACAGAGCATTAAAATCAGCATCATTTTTGCGTTATCTTCGTCGTTGAGTCGATATGTGTTGTTTTGGTTTTATCTGTTATTTACCTTCATCTGTTCGGCATACAGTAGTCTTAAACACAAATTAGCTGATCTAGATTTGTTTATTAAACTTCACGCAAAGATCATTTTTCTTCCGCAGGAACTAATTTTGAAGTTTAAATGCAGAATTTGCGGACCAGATCAGATAAACGCACTTGCTCTTTCTCTAGACCATGGTATGAGCTGGCTGATATTAAGATAACGACACAAGAGGACTGAGACGTCAGCGAATCTGGAGGCGTGGGTTGTCAAGGTTGCTTAATTAATGCTTTGAAAGCGGTCAAAAACCTCTGCCTTACTTTGGATTCCGTATTAGTATTTACAGCACCCGTATACCCGTTCTATTTATTTATTTATTTGCTTCTGTCATGTAATTATATTGCTTTCCATAATTGTTGTTATTGTTAAGATGAACAAGTTTAATAAAGAAAACCATCGGGAAAACGCTTCCGAAAACAGCTTTTTCATCCCTACCCCCCTGGTAAAGAAAGAGGATTTCTTCCCCACATTTAGCCGACACTTGTCCACTCTATACGGACATACCATTAAAATATTTTAAAATTCATATTTATATCGATTATAATTAGTGTTTAATTATTCAGAGTTAGATTTTCATTTTCTATGCCTGCGCAGTTTGAGGAAGTCTGGAAACCAAGGGTTGCATTAACTTGTTACTATGCATATGACAATTAAATGAATGACAAACAAATTATTAACATGAGCTGATAACGTGATGATTGTACAAAACAGGTGACTATTTAGATGTGTAAAAACGTGTGTGGTCAAATAGGAACAGGGCCCCAGGTCAGGCCCTTCAAAATCTATATAGAAACTTTTTTAGTTTGTACTGTGGTCAGCAACCAAACTCACCACTAGGGGAGGATGTAACGCACAAGATAATAACAGAATGAAAAAGTGCAGGCATGACCACAAATAATGGGAAACGGTATCAATCTTTATTGTTGGAAATTCTGCAAGACAGTCACTTTTCATAACGACCCAGAGAGGCATAGATTCGGTTGCCATGCCATAAGCATGTAGCAAGCTGCAAAGCACGCCCCCACTATACCAAATACACCCATGGCAACCAGCGTTAGTTTCCAGAAAATGAGCATACTCAGGTGTCACTCAAACTGAGCCACCCTCACTATTCCATGGACCCACAACTCGTAATTACAGTTTTACAGCTATGAAAATTACGTCTTTATCGTTTTATCAGAATGCATGAATGATGAACATTTCTAGCTTGTTCACAACACAACCACTACCCTCTCTCCCTCTAGATATCCTCAGATATTTTACTTATTTTTGTGGTACGAAATGCAAAACCCAGTTTTAATTTTGTGGATTAAACTTAAAATACTTTAAATTTCTTGGACGGAAATTAAAACACACTTTTTTTGCGAATAGAATACATGGATAATCTTTAATTTTGTGGCCCAAAATAGTAATTTTGTGGCCCAAAATAGTAATTTTGTGGGACAAAATGTATTTTAGTGTAACCAATGTGCATTTTGGGATGGGAGAGGGCACTGTGGAGTTTAACTGAGAAGAAATCACATGACAGGAGGCCCATTGCCAGATTCCTTTTAGAAATGGTCGACTGTTTTTGATGATGAAAAACAAAAACAAATGTTTGTACCCCGTTTATTTGGTTTGGTCTTAACTGGCACGAATGCCGCGTTCACGTAAAGTCAGAGAAATTGTGGGTGCAGCCAAGTTCGTCAGAAAGCTTAGTCAGCTCAACCTGTGGTTTTACCATCGGATTCCGCACAAACCACGCGCGTCTTCTTATTAAAGTTCGTCGGTTTTTTTTTTTTTTTTTGGTTTTTTTTTGTCCAAAGTTTACATTTAAACTATTTTGATGAGAGGTGAGAGCTACCACCCGAAATGCAGATTTGGAAACGATCGAGGGCCAAATTTGAAAGACGAAGTGCCTCCATCGGGTAATAGAGAGCGATATCGTGCTCACGTTTAATCCTCACGAGGGAGCGACAGGGCTCGGCATCCATTAGCACTGGGGCCGTATCGCCCTTCGAACTGACCCGTGACAGATACAGGCTCGGCTTGGAAGGGGGACCGCTTGTCGCGGGCCGTGAGAGAGTTCTCAGACCAGGAGGCGGAGTTTCCTGATTGCATGAAGATATGCCAAACAGTAACGAAACTTAACAATCCTTGTGACGTCCCCCTCATGGGTTCACCGCCAAAACTGAAAACTGAGAGGGGAGAACTTAACCGCGCCATATGCCAAACCTGGCCAATTTAAATACACAATCTGGGCTGAGGTCAGCATCGTTGCTCAGCGCTTCGAGCGTGGCGTGGGGTTGCGTTTTTCAGGCTTTTTTCATCACAAGGTACTCTCACGTACTCTCACGTACTCTCACGTCTCTCACGTCAACCCCTGGACCCAGCTGCGAGAAAAACAGCTCTTACATTTGCACATAACCGCTTTTTTAAAACTCTCAGCTGCCCCTCCACGGCTCCGGCGTGCACGACAGACGGACGCGCACCACAATAAAACTGAGATAGACGAGGTTGTCTAAAAGTATGCAGGAAGTGTTGTCTGCCACTAGAGGGAGACACATTCCCGACAAAATGCCTAATGTAAAATTAGTTTCTGATATAAAATAGAACAGATTGAGCTTCACTGCCAAGTACGCTTACACATACAAGGAATTTTACATGGTGACAGATGCTTCCATTGCACAAACAATACAACAACATATATAATAATTTAAGTAATGCGTATATACAAATATAAATACAAATATAGAGAAGCGGTGGTAGGCTCAGTAGTAAAAAATGTTTTTGATGGTTTTTAGGATTTGCATTTAGTGTGATTAAAAATTCGAAATTAAGTGGCTAGCCTCAACGTATGCTTCAAATAAAAATGAGTTGCTAATGGCGGGTGACCCTAAAACGTGAAGAGCTGCGCCGCCTGATGGCCAGCCGGCTCCGGATAATACGTTGCGTAACTTTAATTGTAATTCCTTCTTGTGACCAGGAGGTGGTAGTAAATGTATTCTTATAAACTGTGTTCGTCACGGGTTAGCTATAAGCCGAGACTCCAGCAGACAAGGTCACTTTCGTTTTAAATCTCTTTTTCTACAGCGGTTTAGCTTTTGTTTCAATTTTTTTTAAAGCTTGTGACCTTTTTTTTTGGGTTTTGTTTACATTTTGGAGATCAGTTTCCACAATTTTATGTTTTGTATCAGATATTGTTTCAAATACATTTCTCAGTGTAGTCCTTTGAAAAGATCAAACATTTCAGGTCACTCATAAAAGGGATTCTGCGCTTCATTAATACCGAATAATAAAACCTTATTTAAATTTTACCAACACTGTGCTTTCCTAACGCTCTAAATACTGATTCAGATTCAGGTAAGCATTAATTCCACTCAGAACCATTCAAACTTAAGCTTATTAAAACTTAACTTTGCCTTGTGCGGGAGTTGAATCACTCACGATGATAACTCACTATGGCCCAGGGGTTCCCCAGTGTGGGGGTCACCGAGTTAACAGAAATGGGCTCATGCAAAGTTGCTCGATGACATAAATTCAGTTTTGTAGCTTTTGTTTTTACCGAGCAGCGTTATGGGTGCACAACCAGCATAAGTGCTGTCAGTCTATTCAACGAAAAAGCTTTCAACTACTCAGTCAAGTTCTATTAAGCGACAGTACAGCCTATAAGACTGAGTATGATTAATGCAGCATGCTTCCTGTTTATACGTCACGCACAACTTTTGCCACTTTGCCACTTTGCTTAAATTTGGGGAACTAAGACAGTATGATCATATTAAACAATAATACTATGGAGAGATTGGTAAAGTCAGAAAGGGTGTTCACCCGATGGCAGATTGAGCCCTATGATCTGGACCAATTAGCTGCAGGCCGTTAGGACTTGGGATTCTGTTTGGACTCGCTGGTTCTGTTTGTTTCATACTTTTCCTGGAGTTCTGCCTCCTGCGGACTGAATCTGCCTGTGGAAAACCTTTTCAGGAAAAACAGGTTTTCAAAAAACTGGCTTCTACCCCGCAAAGTGCGCACATCCTCAGGCCCAGGAGGGTAAGGAGTGGGTGATCATCTACGCCCACTGGAGCTACACCACCACCCTCCTCCCCACAGGAGAACCATGCCTTAACCGGAGCTTCTGGTTCTGGAGTTGGCCAGTACGGAGACTCTAAAGGATTATATCCCTGTGGGGTGGACTTCACACGGTGTACACAGACCACAACCCTCCGGCCCACCTGGGTCTGGCCAAGCTGGGGTGACACAGCTGGATGATAATGCTCCAACATGTTCCTTCACTCGTTCCTTTAGGGAGCGGGGACGCTGCTTAGTATAGCGACGAAACAGACGTCCCGTTCCCAGAGGACACGAGGTGATGACGGTGGGAAAAGGGGGATGTATTTTGAGAGTATTGGGATGCAGCCTACACACCCCCATAGCTGACAATTCCGTTTGGAAGACTGATGATTAGACCCCTCCCCAAGAAAGCTCCTACATGTCTGAGATAATGATCTGAGTAAGGGTTTGTGCTAAAGTGTACTCCTAAATCTGGCTGCTTTGTGAAGACTATTAGAACAAGGATTCATTCAAACATGTTTTTTTTTCCCGTCAAACTGCCAACAAAATCAACATGAGAGTATACCGTATGGCACCTGTTTATATCTGGCGGTTTCGCGTAAGAAAGGTTTGGTGCTCAGATATTTATGTATTTTATTACGGTAAAAACATCCTCAAGTGTCCCATCTGTGTCTGATGCTTTTTAGCAGAAGGACCACCTGCATTTATGCTGGATCTTTAAGAAGTGGCGTGTGTTTGAAGGGATCGTTTTAACGTAATTCACAGCTGCTTTTATTAATTGTTTATTAATGATTGTATACATTAAACCCTTTATTTGGGCGCGTGCATTAAGTGAACTTGGTCTCTATGGCTAAGAATATAGCTACAGAATAATTTCCCCTGTCTACCTAAAATCAAGACACATCTAGATCACAATCACTTGTGGAATAAAGGGTATTTGCGGGAAATTTTAAAATTTAAAAGTTAAATCCCTCTCTCCCTCCTTCCCTAATACTGAAACTTGAAAAATCGGAACACTTCAAAGTCAGAAAGTATGTAAGAAACAACTTGATTTTGTTTCGAGGTAAATTCGGACTTCAGTTTAAGTACGCTAGACATTTCCAAACAGGGCGTACACACACACACACACACGAATGTGTATATAACCGCACACATAATATAAACAATGAAAATATGTTTTCCGACAATAGCTAATTTTATATTATCGAGTAGCCTATAACACCTTTATGTTCAATAGCGCGACGTTTTAATAATTATATTGTTTTTACTCTCGAGTGTACACTCGGGTCCGAGGCGAAGTTCTATATACTGCTGTATTCCGTGTTGTTTACCTAAAATCCTAAACTAACCACCACAACTGTCGGACTACTAGAACTCACGTTTAATGAGATTCGATTTAAAGAATTCAAGCATTGATTAATTTTGAACAAGACCTAAATCGACGATTTGTAATATTTCAAAAGGCTTCGGGTGCCGCCTGGGTGAACCTTGTCCTACTGCAATGCCCCGGCTGCCTTTATTAGCTATATATATATATTTAAAAAATATGTACTGGCGTCTCTGGGAAACACCATTGCAAAGGGGTAGGCACTTCTTCAGATAATAATGATAGGTGTGCTGTGGAGCATTTCGTATTTACATAAGACGACTTTTCCAATATAGGTGCGTGGCAAAATGCTGCTTCCGCTTTAAAGGTTTTTATTCGCATGGCGGCGTTGTTTTTCGACCCCCCCCCACCCCCCACCCCCCACCCCGTGCGTCTT
>JAOVYW010007665.1:0-10672 GCA_025775045.1 Hiodon tergisus
GAGAGAGAGAGAGAGAGAGAGAGAGAGAGAGAGAGAGAGAGAGAGAGAGGGAGAGAGGGGGGGGAGATTTGTTAGTAGCATCCATCATCAGGGATGGGGTCCACACCGTAGTGTGCATGAAAATGTCCCTTCACCTCCATGAGTCAGGAAGTGGTACAAAGGACCAATTTGAACATTTTTTGGGTCCACAAATGAAAACTAAACTGTCTGAATGGGTAAGGGAACTATGACTGGAGGAACGGCGGTGCCAGAACCGCATTATTAAAATATAGGAAGCGTTTTGTCAAATAAATCCATGCCTGAGTAGGATCTACATCAGTAGATCTACATCAGCCAGATTATCACAGGGATGTAAACGCCTCACGCCCTCGTGTTTACTGGAAATGTGGTTCCTCTGTGCAACGCTTAGTGAGAATAAAATACTACATTTTCTGTGCCATACAGTGTTTTTGTTCCCGTTTTTTCCAAAATTTAACAAAGTAGCGACTTGATGTTCACTTGATGAACAAAATGTTCACAGAAAATATCTTTCATGGTGTGTCATGAGTGACGAATGGTTTTATATATTATATAATCTGGTGTAGTTTTGAGTTCAATTTAAATTCAGAGATCGATTACTCCTTAGCTGTCATTGAATAAGGCTTCAATTAGGATTTAGCTACGATGTGAGGTTTTGTAATCACAAATTTATGAAGTCAAAAATTCCTACAAACATCTGTAACAAAAATTCCACTTGTCATTTTTTAGAAAACGGAGTGTGGGAAACAATGTAAACTCACTGAACAATACAAGCGTATACACAAATACGTTAAAGAAGCATATATTACAGGCACAGCACACTGTGAGGTTATTACACCACTACCGTGGCTATATACAGCGCTAAAAAAAATAATTTACTGATGTATAAACCTTTTAGTATTTTGTTATGAAATCTCAATAGCACCAGCGGCCTTCTCAAACCTAGCACACACACACACACGAGCGCCGTGGCCTGGCTGGGGGGCAGACGTGGGGCTGGGGAAGAATTTTAGAGCTGCAAAATATCACTCGGACCAAAACTGATTTCTACATTTTCAATGGCAGATTTCAAGAACGTTTCCAGGGAGAATACCTAGTATTCCAACACTGCTCAGACAGTAACCTGCCCAATAAGGTTTTGTCCTGTGTGCCAGGTAGGATACATCACTTTGGGTTTCACAAACACGGTTTCAGACTTCTGTACAATGTAGAGGTCTACCCTGTGATGACTTCACAGTGTTAATGTCCTTAAGCAAATCTGACGAGTGGAGCTCTTCTACAAAAAAGATGCCCTTTTCTAAACAGTTAATGTAACCCATCTTCCAGTACAGAGGGGAATACTGAATACCATTAATAAAGAAATTTAATCGCGGGGGGGGGGGGGGGAGTGTTTATAAAATTGATTTAATTATCACCGCGTCATATACATAGAGAATACAAATTAATTAACAAACTTGCGCTATCCTGAATAACATCGCGGCAAATGAAGATAGTTGGCTTTCCCGCAGTACACGAGAGAAACCTCGCAGCTAACATCTTAGGACATCGATTTCAATATGCTACAGATGACAGTAATTTAGCGAAAAAACACGTCATCAAAGGGTGACTAGTAAACAAAATGTCATTACAACTACGTACGAGACTACAGAGAGTGACTAACACACAATAAACTAGCATGGCTGTTGCATAAACAACATATGTTAATTACTGTACGATAATATTCCGCATAGTGTGCAGTAAATGTACAACAGTCGTAGTTATAATTTACTTCAAGCTACCGGAAATAATCGAAAGCTAAATATTACGCATTACACAGGCTGCCGTATTTTCAGCGCATGTAGCAAGGTAATCAGGTGTCGTTATAACATATATATGATCACATTAGAGTTGCATTTGTATCTATACAGTTGTCTGTGTTTTCCACCCACCAAAATAAAACTATTGGTTTTGAATACAAAGGCCTTTGCCAAGGCCTGTGTGAGAACTGCCTCCCGACCGGCCAGTACAGCGCCAATAAAGGCAAACTAGCTCTATTCTACAGTTTAAAACGAAAGTAAAACACAAGACTGAAAAAAATCCGAATAGTAAGATGATAACTTACGCTGACGTTTCTTTCATTGCCTCTCGTGTGTATTATTGTACTTTTTTATGACGAATAAACTAATGTAGTGAAACAGCAGGCGTCAGCAGCCTCGTCCGAATTCATAACAGTAGGTGTACTCCAACACGGCGACAAAATGGCAATCGACGTATCACACGTCTTCGCGCAGACTCCGTCAGCTCACGAGTGCTTCTGCGCACGGATTTGAAATTAGGATACGGAAAACACAATTGACAACACGTTGTCTTGGCTTCGGTCAACTGTAGTATATGTTCTTTTTATGTATAATATAGTTAAATAATATTACGTCAGACCTGCATGAGTTTATTTACATGGGTTGTTTGTACATGAAGGTTTATATTTGAACAAGTGTCACATCTATGAGACAATGTGTATGAAAAAACCTAAATAGTATACATTTTTAAAATAGATAAAAATCCACTCTCAAATTAAAACTATTTACTTGCTGAAGACTTAAATCGAATGTATCTATATTAATAAAAACGGATCAACAGCATTTATATCTCTAAAATATCGAGATATATTGTTGTAATCGTAAATTAAATCGTATATTGTGATCTGTCGTAAATTATAATTCGAAGGGGTAATTTGTCATTCGTACGCATACAAAATCAGTCGAAACTTTTTCCAAGTAAAGCCAACTGTAGTTCTGGGTGTTACGATAACAACAACAACAACAACAACAATAATAATAATTCATGTTTTATTTTGGGATGACCCAGAACAGCAACAGTGGTTTTCCCCGACACACCTTGCGTACTCTAAAACTAGAAGGGTTTTTACACTGCCTTCCTCTCAAGATCTATCATCAGGTGCCCACTCAACCACAGTCACAGTCTCGGTATACCCGACTACAACACATACACGGCATGACAAAACGGATCCGACAGAACTGCTGCAACAAAACACCAATTGAGTGTTCTAGATAGTTTAACTATCTAGTTTCAGTCGTCGTCGTGACTCATCCCCGTCATTTTCCGCTGAAAACTAAAACGCGCTAGGACCCTAGCAGCGGCAACAGAGCTCTAAACAACAACAGAGGACTAGGCTTAAAACGCCTTGAGCGCAGAGAAGGTCAGCAAACAGCACAGTGATGTGTGTGAAATGGGGCACCAACAACGTCTAGCCTTCCAATAGCACCCCTAGGGGCCATTCTATGAAATTACATCACCATAATAAAAATCGGAAGAATGACCGTTTGAACTAAAGTATATTTCGTCGACTGAGTGAAACAAGTACCGGTATGTTATATATTTACTTTAGATTGTACGTTATTAATTGGCAAATTGGGCGTAAATGTACAATCCACCGAGGTTCCAAGATATCTATAGGGCGTTCCAGTTCCGATCCATCGCGAGTTACAATTTTGCGAGTTCCGATGCTAATAGGGTTCTTTCTGTTAAACAACATACATTTGTTTTTATCAGAGCTCAATAAAATACTGCTCAAAATAGACCTGCTGTACATCAACAAATATAATAAAATACCGAATAACTGCCTCGTTTGTCGTTGCTAAATGTTAAAATAAACCGGGTATAATATAACGCACATTTTCTATTATTTGTAAAGATGTGTATAGGCTTATAAACATTTAAGATATGTAATATATTTACATACGACGAGTACTTACCTTTTACTTACAACAAATCGTACGTCGACTGTCATGTCTAATGCGACTTTCCGGTTTAAATTTGGGAGTCTGACAACACGCAGTGGTTAAACATGATTGTTTTTTGGTTAAAAATAAAACCAGGCATTTAATGGAAAATTGCGTAGAAGCCTTATTTCTCCGCGGGCAATAATAATTTTAAAGCCAATCAGAGGAGAATTGTCCGTAAATCATTGAAACAGCCGGGTGTCTCCAAGTTATTACTTTGCAATTCCCTCGCCAGATAGATTAATTATAATTGCCTTAAACGCATCTTAATCGAATTAGGTGTTAAGCAACAGTCGTCAGAAATGTAGTTTAATAGTTAGTGTACTGCGTTTACGGTACGACGCTAGTAATGAACTAATGGAATACATATCATTTTACAAAGATTTCATAAAATGACACTGAATTGTTAAGAAACAGAAATAACTTTCAAGGAAAAATACAACAAATAAAACCCATTTCATGATTTTGGATATAGCCTGCTTATTTACAACAATAATTATTTCAACGATAATAATCTGTGCAGTAATATTAATATTAATTGAAATGATCGCAAACCGATAATTCAGAACAAACATTATCCTCATCTTTTCGGCACAAACGTAGTCTGTGTCACAGATATGTTTATTTGGGGGTGTTTGCACGTGATACACTTTTATATTTATATAAAACATATACACATATTTATATTTTATCTTTACCATTTTATGTACTAAACGCGGTAACCACGTAAAACTTTAGTAAGCCAAGTAAAAGCACGGGCTTTTGTCAAACTTAGGCAGGTACTTAGCTTCTTAATTAAAACGCTGTCTGAATGAGACCGTCTTTTATACAGGCAAGTAAATAATAATAATAATAATAATAATAGTAATAATGGTTATTATCATCATTATTATAAAAAGTTTGTTCGCTATTTCAACATAGAGCAAATGCAATTTGTATTAATATATATAAATATAAAATGTATCGATTTCTGCCAAAGTAAAATTTTTGATTCACCAATAGCTCAATTAATCCTATCGCTGGGAAATATTTGTATAATTAATAATTATACTTACATCGAGTACTACCACTACTAATAATACGCGTTACTGCACTTTACTGCAAAGTAATTAAAGTAATAAGTAAGAAGGAGAACAATGCTAAGTCTCAATCTTTAATTTTACTAATATTAAATTATGCGTTATTAAGTTAATTCGTTTAAACACTATATTTAGCCACTTATGTGAAAATACCTGACACTAAAACGTTATTTATAATGATATATATATTTATTAATAATTCCACAAAGAAAACAACAGCTTAACGAAGATGTATTTAAACACCAAGATTACACTGATTGTATTACCTGATCTGAATTGACTGAAGTGGGAGTGCTTTTTTTCCTAGTATTACTTCAGTTTTTTAACCCCCAATCCATGGATTAAGTCGGTAGAAATAAGACGTTATCTGAGATTTATAGAGGAGATCTTGATTCAACCAAGCTAGTAGTATTTACGATAACTCACATTTCAGCAACATTAACAGGTGTAATTACATGTTTTATTAATTTCTTCTGTTTTTATAATGTTGGACAAATGAAGAAACAACACTCGCTCTAATTTTGAAGAAAAACATCGTGTACAACGGACACCGTGAAATAATGATTGGCAAGTGGATTTCCACATAATCGCTTAGTTTGTTTAAATTTCTCCGTCAGTTGATCCAGCGCAATTTTTAATTGTATTTCATTAAAGTTTTAAACAATATTCACAAGCGAAAGAATGACTAGAGGAATTTGCGTTTAGTAATTTTCACTGTTCTTTGCCAGTTCTTCGCCTGTGACAGGCACGAGATGTTCAGTGTTTTAGACACTAGAGGGAGCCGATTGTCAATTCTTTACGCCATGTAGCGGACATTCCAACAGATAATCTATTTGTCATTTGACCAATAATTCGGAAGCTCATAAAAAAAACGCCAACAGAAAGATACACAGACCAATTAACATACACTATCCGAATAACTAAATATGATTCGATCAATATACATGGCTCAGCAGTGCTCTAGATACGGTTGTCGAAGTTCCATTTAACAAACACCTCTTTCTGGTAATGTTGTGATTATGTTTTACGTGTCAATTGAGATTCAGCAAACATTATTTGAGTCGAAAAACAAAAATTAGGTGACACATTTCCAGATGATATGAAGAGTAAATAGTTGAGATTTATTGAAGATTGCGTCAATTAATACGAACTTTACAGCCAAAAAGAAAATTTAAATTTAAATTAAAAATACTGTGATCAGAAAATACCGCATCGTTGCGTCGTCTTCTTGAGGAAGGTCAATCACTTCTCCCGAACATTCGAAACAAGCGTCAAATTTCGAATTAAAAACAAACAAATACACACATATTTCAGTTTTAAAGACAGAAATATGATGTCTTGTTAGACCTGTGAAATTTAATTATATCGTCCGTAACCATAATCCCTAACCAAGATCACATAATGGTATCTAACTACAAGGCCACACTTATTCAATAAAATGATTTTTAAAATATTCCTTGTAAACATTATCTTCCAGACAGTTCGAATAAAGCAGACTTTAAGAATAAACTCGAATTCGATCATTATGCCACAGTTTCTACATAAACACCATATTGTAGTCAAATGTGATTTTATTACTAACTCGTAGTACTCTCTCCGTGGCAATCATTCCAAGTCGTGAAGTTAGATTGTGACTCGTTTTACTTTATTACTTAGCTTCAGAAATGAGAAAATATTTAAATGGGAGGCATTTTCTTGGCAGGTCATGTGTACAAAAAAAGTAAACTCTCGGGTGTCCTAGAAAAAGAAGATTCAGTCGATTTTTTATTAGGGATTTGCATATGGAACGTGATTAATTGATTGTTTAGAACTAATCTCACTTGTCTTCATCTTTATTTGTTAAATGTAAGATTAATACAAATAAACTGTATATCAATAAATTTAGCCTCTAAAAGAATTAGACTGTACCATACTATTATAAATGTATATTCTTCCAATAATTTTACTCGTCGATGCAGCCGCACGCTCCAGGAGTTCAAGCGAACTTCTGCAGGTGCATCCACAAATACTTTCGCGCGGGGGTGCATACACACGCGCACGCAGACCCACATATACATAACGTATATTATCTACTTCGATGTATTGAAAGGGAGTTTATGGTTTTATTAAGATTTAATAATCAAAAATGGCCACGTCGATTCCATGTGAATTTCAAAGGAAATAGTCGGAAGGCCTATATTATCCGTCTCCGCTGCTTGGAAAAATCAAGATAGTGAAATGCTGGCGGTAATGTCTTTGGGATGCACGAGCGTATCCTAAATGAGGACTAACGACAAGCCCAGACGGATCTAATTCTGCCCAGAAAGGTCAGGGCAAGTCTGACAACGCTAACCTCCTCACTCTCCATCTGTCTACGCTTCAATCCAAAAACTATCAATGGAGGCTTGTGTGTTCGAGATCGGATACAAACAAATTGAATTGAACAGACAGTGCCTCGAGTGTTTACAACGTGACACAACTGAGAGTTTTGTGTACAAAAACTCAAGATTACATTCAATAATCATGTCAAATTAGCAGTGTGAGTTAACACGAAAAACGACTGCGGTATAGTAGGCTTACACATCAATTTTGAACAGTTGAAGTATTGATAGGCGTTTCACAAAATGTAGGCTGATCTGGGTTTTAATTAGGCCAACCAATATACGCCACACAGGCAAGTACTTTTTTCTTTAAAAATTATATTGAATTCGTCAGGTGACGTTCCATATAAAAGCTCTGAAATTCGAACATTAGAACACAGAATTAACATGGACTTAATTATCTCAGCTTCTAACGTGTCTCTTAATTTTCGTTATAAGTTGTCTGATGTCCTTCATACGGCGCTTTAAGCGGGACGATTCAGTCACTCGAACTAAGTGTCAGCCACGTTTGATTTAACCGAAAGGTTCGCCTGCACCGGCCTCTAGCCTGCTTTACATATTACGTTAGCCTAAAATATTTACAAAAAATCATGAGCCCAAAGAGAACTCCCCTGCACATTTGTGAAGAGAGACGAGCACGTGTTTTTTTTTTTTTTTTTACATTCCAGCCGCCCTATTGAAAGCTACGCTGTATTACTATCCTTGACCGCTGTCGTTGCTTAAGCGCAATAGTCCGAGATCGGTTCAGTAGTAATAACCGTCACCGTCATCTATAACTGGTAAGTGGTCGTACACCCCCCCCCCCCTTCTTTTAATTGCAATAGACGTGGCGATTGGCAGCTAGAGGCCTAATAGAATGGCAGCAATCATATATAGGCCTAGAGCTATCTTATTCCAATTGTCTATTCCTTACATTTTCAACTGTCGAACAAGTCAAACATTTGTTTAAAAAACCCCGAGTCTAAACACAAGACCTAAACTTGTGTATGCGCCGCTTAAAATACGGTTTAGTAACAAAACTTGAACGTGGTGTTGTTTCTTGCATCGACCACATAGTCGTGTAGCAGATAAGCTGGGAAGTCACGGCTAACGCAGATTGATGATTTAGAAGATTATTTGTCGTTCCAAACACATAATTTAGCCACCAAGTACTGGTTTATAGTAGGTATATTATAGATTTATGTGTGTGCGCCTTATTTTTACTCCACGTGCGCTGAGAGAACGGGAGATAAAACCCGGAAATAACTCGAGCGAACATTTACTCTACGTTCATGTGAGGAAATAATCGTCGCCATCGCACGTCAAACAGAAGGTGTACAGTCCTACTCGACTTGAGAACTGTGTAGGCCGTGTGTCAAGCAGGAGGGGGTGTAAAGGGAATCGGGGGCGGGGGGGTTCTTTGAGCAAGCAGATGGAGAGAGGTCTAGGAATAGGTCAAGGTTAGGACTATTGAATTGTTCACAGTATCGCTGATAGATCCCGGCGTCTGAGACACCAAACTGAAAGTTTCTCTGGATCACGAGAACACAAAAGAGATCAGAACGAGACTTTAATTGAATATACGTGAATAAATGACAACGCAAAGATAGGTACGTAAAGAAAAACTGCACCCAGATTAAAAAACAAAAACAAAGCCTTGTTTTAGCAAATAATTCGTTTAATGATTAGATGGCATACAATAGTTCACAGGATCAAATGGTCCAATCACTTTTACACATTAAAGGTTCTAGAATTTTAAACGTGCACCTTTTTTTATGTGAGTTGATGTTAATTATGTTAAGTATATAGTCCAACTGTGAAGCCTTTATTTGAAATATGTTTCTTTGGATAACCTGTAGATTTCTACTAGGTCGTGTCCACTTCACAATTTTTTTTACACTTCAAAATGTAACTAGGTCAAAGCAAAACTTTGAATATGTGATGCATGGAATGCGTTTAAACAATCTACCCTCTATAAATAAACAGGCTCGGTCAAATAAAGATTGAAAAAGTCATTATATTTTAAATTATCGGAAAAATCCAGCCCTTTTGCGCCCCAGAAACAAAAAACAAAAATAATTTTTATATCAATACGTTCTAGACGTTTAAGATATTAACAACATACCAATTTTAAAATATAAAATATTTATTGTAAATAAGCAACGTCGATTTATTTGATTTATTGACGATTGATCAATGCCCGTACAATTAATTACTCTTATGTTTTGTCTAAAAAAAAATGTTTCGACTCAACCCTAGAC
This sequence comes from Hiodon tergisus, assembly GCA_025775045.1. Lineage (NCBI taxonomy): Eukaryota > Metazoa > Chordata > Actinopteri > Hiodontiformes > Hiodontidae > Hiodon > Hiodon tergisus. The sequence continues at coordinate 9,477 of JAOVYW010007665.1, forward strand.
TCCTCTAATCGTTACAATATAATTTAGTTCAGAGACTACTGGTTCCGTGAAGAATGTTGGTTCTTTCAATAAAATACTATACTACAAAAGGTATATAACACTGAGTTAATAATATTCACTTTTCCGCGGCTGAAATGCCAAGTCGTGTCACCCGTGGCCAGGCACGGGCATTCCGCGCAAAACTGATGTAAGGGTTTAGAAACTATATCCCAGTCCGTTCACAAACCACAAAGAAGAGTGTCGGGATTTAAGTTTTATAAGAAAGATTCTGTCTTTGTGTCACACACGATATTATTTGCTTATCCTAATATAAACATTACATTTAAATGAAAGAGTTTACAATATTGTTCAATTCAAATTTTGGAGCCCCTACAGACCTTTCCCGGAGCGCAATTCGACCTGGTTATCGTCAAGGCATTTAGCCAATTAAGAGTACTGGTGTAAAGTAGGTTACTCCGCGTCGCTTTAGCGTATTTGCAATAAAAGGTAAGAACGCCCTGCACGACGCAGACATTAGCCTATATATTAACTTTGACCCCCGTCAAACGTTTTCACTCACTCGCTGATAGCGTGCATGTTTTCTTCGACGCTTAACTTCCTCTCCTGGTCAGTTTGTTTCACAACTTCCCATGGCTTCTACCTTCCCGTCGGTTCTGCAGTCAGTCTGTGTCTCAACACGTTTTCATAGCAGAGTCACCTTGTAATTTACTTATTCCGATGTTAGTCGCTCTAGCAAACGCAAGATACTTCTATCAGTTCGCTTGATGTTCCCCCTCGATCCACTACAGTGCCCTCGTTGATGCGAGGCAAGGTGCGCCGGTTTTAAACAACAAATAATATTAAAAAAACAATGCGCGTTTAGTCACCACACTAACATATTTGAAACAATATTTGTTCTTGAGAAAAATGCAAGTTGCACTATTGCCGCTTCTGAAAGGAACCCGTATGCAAGCCCGTGAAGTCAGGTTTTAAGTATCTGTATTTGTATTAAGCTCGGTTTGTTTTCAACATCGCTTATTTCTTTTCCGTGCCGTCTTCATAAAAGACTCGCCGCGGTGTGTGTGTGCGTGTGTTTTGTAGCGCCACGTGATTCAGTTTATTTCAGCGTCCACTACGACAGCTCTGTACAGGAGCCCCCCCCCCTGCTCTTCTGTATATCCATTTTTCTCCTTTCAATCCCTTTCCATCTATTTTTG
>JAOVYW010007666.1:0-10670 GCA_025775045.1 Hiodon tergisus
AGAGGGAACTAAATGTTCAAATATTACTGGTGTGACAGTAATATTCAGCCCACAACTGAACAAGTGAATATTAAATTACCATGTTCATAAAACTTATGTGGTAACATCCAGATTTTTAAATTAAAGAAACACAGAAAAACAGAAATTCACAAGCAGATGCATGTACAAAAACAATTCTAACAAGAAAATTTATATATATATATATATATATGGATTGGACAAGGTGTAGGAAACCACAGGGATGTCAGTCCATGCTGAGGTGATGCTGCAGATTCAATGGCAGCACATTCATGCTGCAAATTTCCTATGGCATCAAATCCCAAAGTCCTGTCACTCAAGTAAACAGAACTCGCTGTCATGTTCCTAGAACCATTCACACATGTTTTGTGACTTATACCGTACTGGAGGTATCCATGTGAAAAAGGGTCACATGGATATAGGGTAGCTAGTGGTTAAGGTGACAGGCTCGCAACCAAAAAGTTGCCAGTTAAAGTCCCACCCTAGCTGCTGTACCCTTTAGCAAGGTACTTAATCTGAAGTCTGAAATGCTTCCTTAAAAATTCCCAGCTGTGTAAGCGGAACAATGTAGAAATTGTAAGCCGTGTAATTGCCTTGGATAAAAGTGTCTGCTAAGCAACTAAAAAAAAAGGTAAACTTCAAATTTTAATGGATACACCTGGTCAGCAACAATGTTCAGATATGCTAGTGTTCAAAACTTGGTCCTCACAAACATTCTCCTCACTATTACACCATTGCTACCAACCTGTAACCTTGACACCAGGACACCAGGCAGGGACCCCCATGGACAAGTTATGCATTCAGAGATGCCTGTTCTGCACAACCTGGTGTAATGTGCCATTATCTGCGATAGTATCATCCATATAAGTAGCATAGGTCACTCATTTTGTCCATTCCAACGTTCAGTCGCTCAGTAACTGAATGCCCCTGTGCCTGTCTGCCCTGTTTTTTATGTCTGTAGGAGCGATCCATTTTCATGAAAGGGGTGGTATTTATTTATATCAAATGCAAATATCTAAATTTATTCAGCTCTTTTGTATTTTTAAAGACGGAATACCCCCCTAATTTTAAATTTTTACATTTAATATTTTGCTTTCTTAGCAAAAACACAGACACACACAACTTGCAATTTTACTGATGTTACACCTTAAATACCAACACCTTAAAATGTTACAGTAAAGAAAAAATAAGATGCATGCCAATGTAGGCCTGATCAAAATAAAAAGCATTTCAAAAAATATCATTGTATTAGTATTTATAAGTTGCTAACAAAAAAATTACATTTAAGGAGAAGAGGGGGGTGGGGGGGATGAAAAACTATTCTTAAACTGCCCTTGAAGTCTTATCTGCCCTTGTAAAGTGCATGAAATGCATTACTGTATATAATGCCATCACTGCCATCCAGACTCATTAGTGTAGTCGATTATTACTCCCCAGATACAAAAGACGTTTTCTGATAATTAGCTGCTATGCGATAAGGACAAAATCCTAACAAAGAAGTTAATTATAATAAGGGAAATGCAGCACCTAAGCTATGAATATCTAATTATAGAGAGTAATAGAGAGTTAAAATACAAATAAAAGCTTTTGAGAGTGACATTTAAAATGTTTTCTTAACTACTCTGCCATCTTTTCAGAATTTTCTGACCATAGAAATGTAACATGCACTACGACACCTTCATTGATTGAAAAATACAAAAAAATTCAAATATTTATGACAAAAAAAAATTTTTACAATAGGTTTGCTTATGGCACCTAAAACAATTTGGCTTGTTTTATACAAAACAAGAAACAAATTAAATAATGGACGAATGGTGAAAGCAAAACAAGTACTAGTGTCCAAACACATAACCATAAATCTGAATGGATATTGATTTCTTCATTGTAAAATATTTAACTCAAATTTACAAAGCTAATTAAGCAGCAAGAGTGCTAACTAGAGATAGAAGCAAATCACCGGTGCTCTCAATAATAATAAAATCATGTTTGCGTTGATTAATCTTTCCCCAATACAAAGAATAACAGCTGTTGATTCACTGGTGATGTCAGCTGAATTATTAAGATTACCTGTTTACGCTTTCTATGTTACCTTTGTCATGGCACAATATTTAGTGAACATTTTTAACACTAAATAAAAATCCTTGACAATCCTTGACAATAGATATTTTAACAGGCACTTTTTTTCATTTTAGATTTACATTCATTTTTGTCATGAACTAAAATAGAAACATTTGATTATCATGGATAAAATGGCACCTCGGTTGGTGCTCCTTGGGTTGAAGCAGCTCCTCCCTCAATCACCTTGCCAGTGCTTCCAAAATAACCAGAATCCCCCCCTTAGCAGTTACCTCCCTACTACAAAGTGAATTTTTTGTGTCCCACAAAGAGAATCTGTAGCCCCCATTTCAAGGTTGTGGTGTCCTCCCCTAGCTGTTTGAAGCATCTCTGAAAGAAACTGAACATGAACATGGTCACTTGGTCATTTTCGCACTCCACACAAGCTTAGGTAAAATACTTTGTGATTGAATGTAATTTCCATCACTCTGCAATCTCACAGAATTTGTGAATGGATAGGCCCTTTGTTCAATATTGAAACTGCCCACCCATCTCCTCATCACATTCCCAGCAGAGCTTAAGTGGTTAACTAAGCCCCCCCTCTTAACCCACGCGTACAAAGTCGAGAAGGTGGAGAAGCAGAATAGCAGTTCTCCAGCTCACTGCCAAATAAAACGGGTTTGTCTCTTTCCTTGGCCTGTTTGTGGCCTCCCAGACTTTTCCTTCCTTGCCCCCGGCTGTCACAGTAAGCTCCCTATCGACAGTAAGTAGACAGCCGGACAGACAATCACCCTTCGACCATCTCAGATTTAACTCCACCCGCTAGTGATGGATAGATTCAAACTAATATTTTTGCACAAATCTTTTAAGTGAACGAAACGTTCGTCTGGCTCCCTACCTAGTATCTACTGAATGTACTAAATGCAGCAGCCTGCTCCCTCTTCTCGCTTACCAAATGATTGATTTATTTATGGGGTAGCCAAGTTCAGTTCAGCAACATCTACTTGATTTGAGTGATGCGTGTGAAGACTACACAGACTAATAGGCGCAAAGTGCAAGCCTGAACACACATGCCCCTAGTGAGTAATTCAGTGAACAAGATTCAGATTCAGATTCGAAAGAAACAAAAGTTTCAGATTCGAAAGAACCGAAAGATTCAGATTCGGTAGAACCGAAAGATTCAGATTCGGAAGATTTGTTCAGCTATTGAATCTGGACAAATCTTTCATCCAGTTCAGCCAGGCACAAATTGTTCATGGCTCTAGTGTGTTCATGAGCGGGTCGTCAAAAAGCCATTTTAAACTAAACATTTTCACATAGTTATTTTCTCAAAAATCTATTTTATCTGTTTATACAGTTCGGACAATGGAGCGTCAACATTGCCTGATTCTCCTGGTTGAATAAATACGATATATTTTTTATATTATTTGTTTTTACAAAAATGTTTTTTTCCACAGGCTATATTCTAATGTAATTAAGACTGCTCAAAATCTGATAAAAATTATCAGCGTGACCTAACAGCAGGAAAATAGTCGAGTGTCAATATACCTGTTATCTTAAGCCGCAATTTGTAGACGAGTAACAGGGCTAGCTAACTAAGCACCTCTGACTTAGATGTGACAAAAAAACACAGCAAGCTTTGACATGAACTGGCACTGTTCATTCAGTATTAACCAAAGATTCCCAAAAAAGTGTGACCTAACATAAACATTCACCAATAATTGAATAAATACACTACATTGAAACAAATTTGGAAGTTGTGTTGTACTGGAAATGAAACAAATAGGACTGTAATAGTAATGTGTGCATGTTACACGCTCACACACACACACAAAAATCAATGATTTTGAAGGTGAACAGACAGGAATGTGCTTTCACTACACATCCTGTGTACTACACAGAACAGGTGTGATAGAACAAACACATAGAACTGAGGAATTCATTTTCACATGCTGTGATCAAGTGACCAACCAATAAAGTTTGAAATATGGCTTGCCTGTTAAGAAAAGTGTTTATATCTATACAAAAATATTTGGAATCTGGAATACATAATGTAGTATGTCATCCCGTTATGTGTTTTGTGGAAATACAAAACACAAAAACATGCACAGCTGTGTTTAGATGCCAGCTGAAGCTAACTATACAGATTTCCTTGTATTGCAGACTAGAGCATAATCCTTTTTTTTAAATAAAGCTTTGGTTAAGCTTTGAAAACTATTCTAGAACATCTTATATGTCGACAAAGTTCATATTCATGTCCTGAAGACCTAAGTTCTGGGAATTAATGTGGGTTCTGCCGCAGAAGAATCCATGTGACATGCACTCACGTGAATCCCAGGCAAGCTAGCCCTGACCTTCCAAAGCCTCGTGGGAGTCTGCCAAAGGGAGAGCAGAAATATGCTGCTGCTACTCCAATTCCAATGAATCTCTACCTTCTAACAAAAAAAGCCTTAATTAGGTCCACTGTGTGCATGGAGTCATGTTTTTCAGGGCCTTTCTTAAAGTTAAGGTGACCTGCAATGTGTTCAACAGGAAAAGCAGAGACATGGAACACAGTGACAAGCATTCAAGCAGTCAAGGTGGTTAAATTATCTACAACATAAAGGAATGCCAGTAGCAGTTAACAACAAATGGAGAGAATTAAAAGTGAATTGAAAAGAGAATATTTAACTCTCTGTTAACTCTTTGTCATCTGAGAATTTAATTGATAACACAGTCTCTATACTGAGGAGCAAGCAACGATCTTACTCACAATTTACAATTCACAATATTCAAAGAATAACTCAAACAAATTGTTTGAATGGAGTGTTGTAGAAAGCATACAAATTCAATTTGGCAGCAATCAGTAATCTATTTTTAAAGCTATCCACTTGGCTTGAGGATGAAAATCTTCACAAATTCTTTTGTATTAATGTATTTATTTGTGTGTGTGTGTGTGTGTGTGTGTGTGTGTGTGTGTGTGTGTGTGTGTGTGTGTGTGTGTGTGTGTGTGTGTTTGATTGATTTTCATGTTTATATATATACACACACAGAGAACCATTTTGCTAATTTATTTGACAGATTTATGACTATGAATGCTCAATAAATGTCAATAGATAACATAATGACATAAATTACATAATAAAATTACATCAAAGATTTGAAGGTTGGGACAGTGTTTGATCAAAACTTTGATTATCACTGCAAATGAAATATATTGTATGGAAGTGTGCAGACTTCATAATTTCTAGTTTAATTTCACCATTTGGTCCTGCACCTACCAAAAAAAAAAAAACGTGCGCCTGCTAACCTTACATACTGGGACAGTGCTCTTAAATCAATTTTGGAAGACCATCCCACAGCTCTGGGGCTATGTTCTAATTCAGACTTTCTTGAAATGGCAGAACAGCCAGATCCTTGTAAACAATGCTGCAGCATTAAGTATTAACCAGCCCTTATATTCGGCTGACATAGTTCAACGTTACATTCAATGCATCTGATATGATGGAATGAAACATGAAACGTATGGAGCCTTTCACAGACTCGATGCTAAAACCACCAACGTTTTAATTTAGATTTTAGCAATTTTAGCAATTTATTTTTTTGTCAACAGTTTGGAGATATTTTTAAATGCAGCTGGGAATCTTCTTCAGGATTATAATTTAAGAAAAACAATCAAAGGTCGTGAGATTTTTTATGTTTTTCGCTTGGCGTTTTTAATAAAACATCTCCATATTTTTTGCTAGACTAAGACTATGACAAGAAAAAACGTTGGGAATTAACAATATAATCAACTTTAGGTTAACGCAGTACTTATTATTACTATAACTGGACAAATGTAAGCAGTATATTTCAGTTCATTTGTGTTTAATTCTATATGTAGCATTTTAGCTGTTTAGAGACACTAGGGTTGTGTTCAAAACGGAAAAAATGCTGTCTCGGAAGGTGTCTAACAGGACAGAGAGGCATCAAATTCTGTTCGAAACTGATCAAACGATCTTTTCCTGTCTTGTAAACTGCCTTCAACCTGCCCACGTGACGGCTAGGTTTGAAGGCAGTATCGATGCTGACTCGAGCCTGCCTATTACCCATAAATCTGTGCGGCTAGACCGAAAACTAACTACACTAAACGCGCTGACGTCACATATTGCGTAAGTACTGCCCTAAAAGACTGTTCGAAACCAATGTTCTTAGAAGATGCTTTTACTCGAAAGTTATGCCATTTGCAGCGCCTGTCTGTTACGACAGCGAGGCAACTGCCTTCTGTTTCGAACACAGCCTAGATTTCGGGGGTAGACAGGAAGATAGTGACGTCAGAGACTAGTTAACGAGAAGGTCTTCCACTGTCGTAGTGACTTGAACTTGAAATAAAATAGCCACGGGTTAGGCAGAAACAGTAAACAACAAGAAACCCTCATCTTCCTTAACGAATCCTGTCTACATCAGGAGTTTGTGGGTGTAGTTTGTTTACTAAAAAACTAAAATTATTTATATATATGTAGTTACATACGTTGTAAGCGGACGGGAGATAAGCAAGCGGCCATGTTCTCAGTTTCAAGCCTGCCCTGCTAAATCTATACTATTGCTTTCTCAAGAAGGAAAATAAATCAACCAACCTCTCTGAGATTTGACTGTATATATTGCGCCTGATAATTATCCCAAAGACCACACTACACTTATGTTCACTGTAACCATGAACTAAATAGCATGCACAAAGAAAATTCAGCAGGATATATCGCATGTTACTTAGGTCGTAAGGTTTTGTCTTACGTTTACTTTTGAACTTAGGACTTATCTTATCTTTTTTTTTTATCATTATAAATTTTTTGTCCAGATAGGCTAGATCGAAACCTGCCTCACAGGTTAGTCCCACAGATTTATCCAACCTTGCTAGTAAAAATGGATTCATTCATCACATAGTTCTCTAATTTCAGCAAATTAACATTAACACAACCCCATGGGAAGGTGAACCAATTGTTAATGCATTTGATTGGTTTTCTCTGTAGTATAGATTATTATTCAGTACACCGCAGAAAGAGTTGTGTTTCTGGATATGATGGGAAAAACCTAAACATGTAGAAATGGAGAGAAAGGCATTAGGAATGCATAAATGTTTTGCTGCAGAAAAGAAGGTGAAACCAGCTGGCATGCTTACAGCATGAGGGAAGGTAGCCTTAAATCAAATTTAAAATGTGGCTGAAAATGAATCTCAAGTTACAGATACATTTTAAAATTTCAAGTTTAATGCAGCCAGGAAGCATGAGCAGCTTCAGGATAGTGAATTAATAAGTTAGTGAATTAACTAGTATGTTTAGAAGAAGAAAAATGTTTCATTAAAAAAATAAAACGGTAGTCCAAGTAACTGGGCCTGTCTTCATGTCATATTCTGTTTTCATCATGAGCTTTTTATCATGCTGTATTTTTAATAAGTGTGAAGCATAGCCATGTGCTTGTCCTTGGGCTAGAAAAAGGCCCTATGTTTTGCCTTGAAGAATTGGAGAAAGATTTGGACAGCTGCCACTTCTTCAGCGAGTCAGAGGCACTTCCAGGACATCTCAAGCAGGGAGGGTGTGTCCGACACAACGTAAATCACCCCAGCCCAGGCAGTTTCATATGCGGATAGTGCTGCTCTCTTATCCTGCCATATGGAAAAGCAACATCTTCATTGTCCTTAGTGTGGTTTGCCATTATGGGAGGAGAGACAAGGAACTGCCTTCTGACCGAATAGAAAACGCTAACCTTCCTCTCTGTGAATCTGTCTGTATTAAACTACTAGGGCAAAATTAATGATCCGGAATCAAGCATCCATCTGTTATGGTCATTTTTTTCAACAAATTAATTTAACAAAAATGTTTACCAGGCAGACACTACCACAGGGGAATGTCAGTGGAAAAGCATTCTAACATTGCCTCTCAGTGCCAGAATCGCAGTCGCAAAGCATCCAATTTATTATGAGTCACTGATGGATTGATTTGCAGAAAACACTCTTAAAGGCAGCAACTTATGCTCACATCTTTAATTTCTCGCAGGTTTTTTCCACAGACGAGGACATTTATATTAGTCTGTAAAATGCTGGCTTTAGAATGGAGTTTGCTTTTGATAGGACAGCATAAATTTTGCCGTCCCTTTCCATGTACCAATACATTTATTTGTATAATTTATTAATAAGATATGACGCTTATTCTTAATTTGTTGGTACATAATTATTTAACGTAATTGTAATTTCTGGATAAAGAAGAGGAAAAAACTGTGAGGAAAAAACTAATAGATACAAAGATTAGAAACATTGTAGCTCAACTTAATCTTCTCTTTCAGAGAAAAAATGCATGTTGACTTCATATGTATAACTTATGTATATCATGTGAATATATGATATGTCAACTGTTGGCAACTTATGTAAACAAAAAAGTAAATTGCTAATTGTTTTGTAATTACCATAATTCTGAAGCTCAGCGTGTCTCAATGGGAGAAGTTCAGTGTGAAATATTACACATCCATTATTTTAGAAGTAGTCGAGGTTTGGGGAAAGGGAAAGGAGGAAAGGGGGGGGCATACAAATACAGGTTCATTATCATTAGTTAACAATCATTCTTCCAAGAGCAGTGGAAGATTCCCTCAGGAACAGCTGCCAAACTTAATGGACCAAGTATGATCTTATTGGTATTGCGTTTTCATTTTGTGCTGCTTAAAAAATGATCGGGATACTGGGGTTGTTATCTGTTTCACAACAATTTGAAATGGGGTTGTTAAGTTATGGTTTAAAGTGATATATAAACATATATATATAAATTCTGGATTCTGCATGTATACATATTCATTGATATGCATATACATATTCAGGAACAGGGCCTCTGGGAGGTCATTACAGAATAATCTAAACCTGACTTTACCCACCTCCTCCATTCTTTCACTCTCACATTTAATTTAATTGTTAAAAAATGACTTGTCTTACAGCTTAACAAAATGAATAATAAATAATGAATTTAGTCATTTGTAGGTTGCTAATGATGTGTTAAAAAAATATGTAATAATAAGCAATAACCCACAAACCGCGATGTTAACATTTTTGCAGTGGGCAAGCATTGCTGCAGCTTGACATGCAGCAAAGACTAAGATTTCCCTTTGAAATGCTAGTGACATATTTTAGATCAAAGTGCAGTGCATCTCGGGGGGATTTCCAACCATTTGGGTTTTCTCCTAATTCAGATTTTTTTTGTAAATCCTACAACTGTTTTTAACTTAAGTCCAATCACTCAGGGAGTGAATTGTAACCACCTCTTAGATTTTGGTTCTAATTTCTTTTTGTGGCACTCCCACTGGAATACTGGCGATTTTTTATTTAATGTTTTTTGGCATTTTAGCTTAGCTTTTTTTTCTTTTGGCATTTTATCTCTTTTTTGGGGGGGTTGAGCTTCAAATAATATCGCTGCAGCTAATGTCTATATTTTTATACATGTTTTTTATGAGAACTTAAATATTCATTCTAGGCCCAAATGCTAAGTGGGCATGTACACAAAGGTAAGAAGATTGTTTCCCACAAGGGAACGTTTGTCCTACATTTTCTGCACAAGAAGAACCGTTCCACATTTTCCTTCATCCTTCATTTTTTGATTAGTGACAAGGGACCATGACACTTTCTGGTGAATAAATCAGGGCAAAGTTATTTTTCTGTGTATAGTTTTCTATTAACTTTACAATTCTGGTTTATGTCTTACAAACTTAAGGATCATTTTACTTAATAAAAAAAAAAAAAAAAATTTGTGTTTTATTTTGTGTTTTTTTACTCAGGTTCTCCTCTGAACACATTTTTGGCCAAATAAGAAGAATATTTATGCAGAATATTCTAAATCAATACATATTAATTAATTAATTAATTAATACCGAACATTCTAAAGTGTTCACAAACTTTTTCTCATTTCTATAACTGAAAAAATGTGACAATATATACAATATATGTATAAACTGCTCATGTTTTTCAAGAAAGGAAACTTAAATGTAAAAATGTGGTGTCCCTTTGTCAAAAGAATAAAGTTAAATAACTTCCCTGTCAATTTAGAAATCTCACAGACCAGTCTCCATTGCCTTGAAATATAGCAGGGCTTAGACCATACTTCGCTTTAACACAGATTTTATTGAAAACAGTAAGATGAAAATTACTTGTACATCCATATATAAGATTTTCTTTGAATTGGAAGAAAGTAGAGTGAAAAGAATCCTTGGCAATTTCACACTGGCATACTTTTGAGGATACAGCGGAGAGGGGTCTTGTGTTTTAATACCAGAAGAATTCCATTTAATACATCTTCTCGTTTCACCACTGGTCTAACTCCACAGCATCTGCCAGTTCAAACAGGGACGAAGCTCATGGGTTTACTGCAGACAGTGTTTATTCATTTTCTTGGAGTGTGGAACTAGAACACTTCAGGTTTCTTTCAGTGATGTTGGTTCATAGGATGTCAGCTATAAACGGAATGTTCTCTTGCAATGCAGGCTGAAATGTAATGACCATGAACAGAGCACTGTGAAATTATTCATGTGAGCATATTGTAGATGAACTAAGATAGCTTTTGTTTTGTTTTACAAGCATCTTGGTCTGCTTGAATATATATACATATATA